>CAUYRT010086060.1:0-48758 GCA_963574885.1 Lepilemur ruficaudatus | reverse complement strand
AGGTCAGGAGTTCGAAACCAGCCTGAGCAAGAGCGAGACCCTGTCTCTACTAATAATAGAAACAAATTAATTGGCCAACTAAGTATATATAGAAAAAATTAGCCGGGCATGGTGGCGCATGGCTGTAGTCCCAGCTACTCGGGAGGCTGAGGCAGAAGGATTGCTGAGCCCAGGAGTTTGAGGTTGCTGTGAGCTAGGCTGACGCCATGGCACTCACGCCCAGGCAACGGATTTATCATCTGTAAAAAAAAAAAAAAAAAAAAAAAAAAAAAAAAACAGGGTCAAGTAATGGAGGAGCCTGAATTTCAGGTTTAGATGTTTGGACTTTGGTGGATACTTGATTTTTTCTTTTTGTTTTGCTTTTACAATAGAAGTGGACATGATATGAGCTTTATTACTTAATTATTAATTTGGTAATGTTGGGGATGAAGGTTTTAAAAAGTGAAGGATTGGAAGAGAAGGATAAAAAGTTAGGTGAGAAAAATCGCAGGCCAGAATATAAGTACTGGGAATTAAGATGGATATCAGGGGAGCACAAGAAAGCAAGCCTTTTAAGGCTAGAAGAGTGAGAATTCAACCCCACGAGAGTAGAGTTACCTTTCATTGAAATGGAAACATGTCGGGAGAAAGGTTTTGGAGGAGATCCATGGGAAAGCAGGTTATCTCGTCCACTGGTGGCCCGCGCTGCTGAGCTGCTGCTTGAGACAGAGGTCAGGAGTTGAGACACAGATCTGGGAGCCGTTTACATAGACGATGGAACTGAAATCATGAAATCTGATGGAATTCCAAAGAGAAAGATTGGTGGGAGAGAAAGAAAAGAGACCTCGGAGCTGAACTGTGGGGAACAGTAGAATTTAGGGAAAAAGAAGAAAAAAATAATCAGAGAAGGTGGTAATCAAAGAATACTCAGGAAGAAGAAAACCCCAAAGTTGGTTTTTCTTGGAATCTGAGACAACAGAGAGGATGCTAACCACCCTTCAAGTGGTTTGGAACTGGGGTGGCTATGTAATTTTGTAAATGTGAAAGAACAAACAGCAAATGAGGAATTAGTGAAAGTTTTCTTTGTTATTCAAGAGGACTTTTTATGATCGTTTTCCCTTCTGGGTGACAGCAGTGTCTCTCTGTACCCAGGTGGGTCGTATTCTTCCCTGCACAGCAGCTCAGACTTCTCTCAGGGATGAAGACTTGAAGTGGGACTAAGTTTGTAATTTTGTATCAAGCTCTACTGGATGATGGTGCTGTTGCTATTTTGTTTCTTGGGGAGAAGTAGACAGTCAGGGCACCCTAGCGTGGAACTTTTGTTATCTCTGAAACACTGTCATGTGTGCAGTAGCCTTGTTCTAACACTGACTTTGGTCTAACTAGTAACTCAGAAATGGAAAGTCCCTTGGTCACAAATAGTTTCGTCATACATACAGATAAGACCATAATTGGTGAGTACTTAAAGGTTTTATTTTCTATGGCTTGCTGTGTGGGATTATGAAAATAAATAACTAGTCCTTGGTTCAAACAGTTCGTCTATTATGTGGCAGCAGCTATAGTATATGCCATTGGTAATCAAATACAGTAATTCTAATATAAATATAACAGCCACCAAATATATATTGAGGCATATTCTAAGGTACTATGTACTTTGCTAGGCATTATATATATACAGATATATAGATATAGATAGATACATCTATGCATGGACACACACATGTGCATACATATAACACAGATATCTATTATGTTCTTTTATGACAGCCTCCTCAGAGGGGTGGTGTTATTGTCACTATTCAGATCAGCAAACTGAGTTTGTGAGATCTTGTAAGTGCCCAAGCTCAGAAGCGTTTGAGAACTGAGCTGAGAAATGGCCCCGGAGCAGTCTGTTTTCAAATCCGATATTCTCCATCCCTGTGTCATGCTGCGCTTTCTAGAATATGGAGGTGGTAAGTCTGCCGAAGGACTTCAGGGTCAAAGTGTGCAAGTGAGCGCGCTAAAGCCTAGACCTAGAGGGCTCAGCACCAGTGAGGCCGATAGGCATCAGGTCTGCATGTGCCTGTACAGAGTTCCTTCGAATACAAGGTACTTCGCCAGGTGCATTTTTTTTCTCTTTTTGAATAAATTTCAGAGAACACTTTATCTAATTTTTATCTTTGAAATCTCTAGCCATTAGCATTCTTTAGGATAATAGCTGGGATTTTATTACAATATTCTGCATCATCAAGAATTTCATATAATCTGGTATTCTTTGTGAGTTTGTAGCTGTGCATTACCTAAAAAGCACCGCCATTAGGGTGAACAAGGAGTTTCCACTTATTGGAAGTGGCCAAATGGCATTAGAGTTTTGTATTCTGCCTTTTTGAAGTAATAATTAAACAAAGTAGATTATAGTTCATTATTAATCTTATATGGACTGTTTTAGTGAATGCTGCAATGTGACTCAATCCACTCAACTAAAATAAACCAGGAAAATGGCCGTGGGTGCATATTGAGGGAAATGTATCTTTTTTCTAATGATTTCTTCCTGTAAAAGGAGCTCCAGCTCACTGTATTCCTGGAGAGACTTAAATTGATTAGGAGGCTGAGGTGGGAGGATTGCTTGAGATCAGGGGTTCGAGACCAGCCTGAGCAAGAACAAGACCCTGTCTTTACCAAAAATTGAAAAAAATTAGCCAGGCATGGTGGTGCATGCCTGTAGTCCTGGCTACACAGGAGGCTGAGGCAGCAGGATCACTTGGCCCCAGGAGTTTGAGGTTGTAGTGAGCTGTGATGTTGCCACTGTACGCTAGCTGGGGTGACAGAGTGAGACCTTGTCTCCAAAAAAAAAAAAAAGAAAGAAAGAAAGAATGGTAATTTGTGGCAAGCATGATGGGGCATGCTCAGCCTAATTCCTCCTTCTTTGTGGGGACAATTGCTTAAGTGAAGGAGGAGGCATAATACTATGGGTTTTAGTGCATTTCCCCAGTTTTGTTCCAAAAAGTGGTGGGGTGAGTTTGCATGTGTTGGTTTCAGTCAAGGTGCATCAGTCGGCCTGGTTATAGGGTTTAGTCCAGCTCTATTAGGAATGATAATAATATTTTAACCTATATATTTACTTTTTGATTTTATTTCTTTGTCATGATCTTGATAGGAAAGAAGATGGGCTGCCACAGGGACCTCTATAGATGTATACAAAATGAATATTATTAGTGAATAGTACCTGATCATTTTATATCTGACACTGAATTTGAATATACTTCTTTTTTAAAAAAATATACTTCTTGTGTTGAAAATAAACAAATGTCCTGACAATATCTTTTTTATGCCCTGTATCTGTGATATGATATTGAAATTAAGAAAAATAAATCTTTGAATTTAGCAATATCAAAGTTTCTTAAAATATGTTGAGAATATCTAATTTTCTTTGGTTTTGGTTAATTGATTTCTTTTTTAATAAAGGTTCTAAATGTGATTATTATATTCCATAAGTTGTAGCAATATAAAGTAAATATTTGGTTTTTAATGTTTAGCTAATGTCTAATTGATATATCACCAAATTCATTTTAGACATAAGGTGCTAAATATGTCAACATTTGGCATTTTGATACAAAGAGGTCTCAGCAAAAATTTTACTAAGGTGATTGTCATTTCATAAATAGTTATATTGTGGTTAATTAACATCGTTAGATTTATAATTTTATTATCCTGTGATAATCTAAAAGAAGTGTAATCCTTAATTTCATCTGACATGTATCTGAACTATTTTAATTATTTTTTTCTAATTCAAATAGTAATGCCTATCCATATTCTATGCATCCATTTACCACCACTGATCCCCTTTCCCCTCCCCCCCAACTTAGAAACAACCAAAATATAAATTGACTTTTCTTTCAGTAGCTAACTAATGATTACAGAATTTGTCCAATTCCCCTTCTCCCAGACACATTCCACTGGATGTGATTGACACTGTATTAATCTCTAAATTAATGTAAGAATTTTTAAATCTTTACATCCAGGATAGTTATTAATTTTTAACCTGTCTTAGCCAGCTGTTGGACAAATCTCAGATATTAATATACTCATTTGTATATGTAAATAGTGTTCTAAGAGGCCCTATTGGGAATCTGATGTTAGGTATGTGCAAGCACTTTCCATGGGTCGATAAACTGCTTAAAGCAGTTCCAGGGACCGGCCAGCTAGAAAATCCCTGCTATCCCATCACTCTCCATTGGCTTTAGGAGGCATAACAAAAATACGAATGCCTCCAGAGAAGCTGGAGACCAACAGACAGTAGAAGTTGACAGGAGACACTGAAATTAAGGATTCGATTTAGGAACTACTAAGCATTCTTCTGCCAGGGCTGATGTCAGCTTTCTAAAAACCACACTAAAATCAGAACCCCTCCTAACTCTCCCAGGATCAAGAATGGGTACTGATACAGACTTTGGCCATTTCTTTTTCTCTACTTCTGCTTTGCCTGAGTATCCAGATTTGATATTCTGTGTTGTTGTCTTATGTTTAAAATCATGATCCTTTTGTGATCTCCAGGGTTAGGTTCATGCAATACACTGTCACGCTTGGCGCTGATGAACAGGCCTTCCTCTAGACTATGCGATCTTTGGACTTCAAGGATTACTACATGCCTTCCTAGAAGTACTGCTATGAGATTACCTGTTTAATCTTTTCATTGCAGCTCTTTATATTTAATGCTAGGTAATTGTTTTTGGATTGCCTTGCATCACAGAAACTTTAGAAACGAGGCGATTTTTTTTCCTTTTATTCTAGTGTATTGTTCTTCAACATAATAGGATAAGTATTCCCTTCTGTGTTCCATTGTTACACATGTGTGTTGCAGGTATGTAGTTGGCATTGGAAATTTTGGCTCCTGATCCACAGACAAAAAAGCTTTCAAATATTATATGCAGGGTGAGTTAGTGCTAAGCCTTCCTCGTTTAATAAAGTTCTCTTTTTGTTTTATGAGTGATAAATATTGCATATTAACAGAAGCTTATGTGCACAATGAAACCAGGCTGTCTCTCTCCCTGGTAATGTAGGAGGAATGTTAGAAGTAGGAGTTAGCGTAGCAGGTGTTGTTATGCTGACGTACAAGTCATTTTGCAAGGAATACAAAGGGGAATGCAGATGTATTCTCAAGAATAAATGCCCATCTGTGGCAATTTGTACATTACCAAATATTTATTGATTATCTACTATGTACAAATCTACCTGGTCGTGAGTAACCTTTTTTAATTCCCAATGTGTGAATTCAACTCATTATTTGAGGTTGTTATGATAGAGGTCACTTGTAAGAATTCAGACACACTTGTGTATCTATTGGTTTATAAGGTTATAGAGCGTGTAATCGTAAGAACGCATATACACGTTATGTAAATCCACGTAACAAAAACTTGGATGTGCTAAGAAAAAGTTCAAAGGAATATATCCTTACTCTTTAGTTAAGAATAAAATGAAGAGATAAAGGGATTTCTATTCTCTGTCTACTCTGAGTCCCTTTTATTAATAGTATATTTTTCCTAGAGAGAGAAACATTCTTGTTCCCCTGCCCCATTCCAAGAGGAATCGGAGAACTCTTTAACTCTTAATCAGTGAAGTTGCTGAGCCTCCTAGTGAGTAATTTTTACAAGCTTAGAAAATTTATTGGAAGTCTGTGTAGTCTGTTTCTGTTGTTATTAAGGTCTCTGAAGATACTCTCATGGGTGAGTGAGTCGAGTACTTCCTTGCTTACATCATTTTCTCTGGTCATCTTGGACTTCAAAGTGCTGCAGGATTGCTTAGATTGTATCATTTTTAATATGTACAGGAAATAATAGTCTCGTTAAACGTAGGGGTAGAAATTGATTCAGGAAGTCATATGGAAAGATGTCTTAAAAATTAAAAGCATTTAAGAGGAATGTTATGAGAGCTTCTTGTTAGCAGATATTGCAAATAAAAGACATATTTGGAATGGAAAATTACGTAGCCTAGAATTGACTTCTGTATTTCAAAGTAATTAATAATGATGTTTCTAAGGTGTAACAGGGAGCAGTTAATGAAGTAATTTAACAGAGGAGGTTCTAGAGCTGGACTCCTTGAGTTTGAATCCTGGTTCTCCTATTTTCAAGCTTTATGACTTTGGACAAGTACTTAATTCTCTTTAAGCCTTGGCTTTATTAACTGTTCAGCTGGGTTATTAATAACTTCTGCCTCATTGGGTTGCCTAATATGTTGTAAGCACTTAATACATATGTTTTCATGAATGGAGACATCATTGGAGAGCACGATCTAATCATAGTTGTGCCATTGAGTAACCATGCAGACTTGGACAGGTTGCCCCACCCCCTTCTAAACTATAAAATGAAATTATGGCCTATATGCTCTCTAATTATATTCCAATTAGAATTCTGTAATTCTATGAGTATTTTACCAATGAATATCCAATTTAAAAAAAAAAAACTTGATCAATTTGAAACTTGACTAATTGAAATGTCCCCCAAATTGTTTTGTTTTGTGAATGTAAAAAGTGAAACCTAGAGTCCTTGTGCCAAGAAGCCTGGCTATTTAGGCTTAATCTAGGAAACAGCTTTGGGTGCAGTTCTCCTCTTAAGGTACCCATAGTTTCAGCATTTGGCAACTCAGCTGGTTAATACAAGGATCTGTGTGCACAAAGGGAATAAAATGGAGTGGAAAGCAAGGAAGGCAGTGGGAGAGATATAGCAAGTGGAGAGAGAGAGGAACAGTATAATGGAGTGGAAAAAAAATTCTCCAGAGGCTGGAGAAAATTGTTGAAAGAAAAAACATAGTTTATCTTGGGGATTTATTCCAAAATCTAACTCTAGAGGAGATAGATTTCCACAATGCTTTCTCAATCCATACTTACACTGTGATGCAGGGATGATGATTATTCAAAATGAGAAATTATAGTATCCCGAATAATCAAGGAAAAGTTACATGGTTTTTACTGTTCCATGCAACACAGTATATTCTTTTAAAAAGAATTTTAGGAGATAGGATACCTGCCAGTAACCTCAAAGAAAATTATTATGAAGCCCCTAATTTCCTTAGCATTCTTATGCTTTACCACCTAAATAAAGCATGTAGAAGTTTTCATGATTAAATAGCTGTTTCAGTTGTGTTTTACCCAGATCAAAATTAGTAAGCCACAAGCCTGGTAGTAGTGTTCCATTGCTCTCTTAAGAGCTTTTTAAAACTTTGCTAACCTTATAAGAATTTTTTAAGAAGTACCAAAAGTGTACAATGAAGCAATCATATAGTTGAAAATGAATGAAAGTGTTTTTTTCATAATCCTCTGGCATAAATTATTATTGCCCTATAGTAGATATGTATTTATTTAAATGAGGAAAAATAATGGGAAAGATTTTATTTATTTTTAAATATATTTGAATTAGTAACATTTCTGTAAAAAATATAGATAAAATTCTGACTTCTGGTTTACTCATGTTACTATCACTTTTGTAACATGACTCCCAGATATAAATGAATGGATTTTTAATATTGTACTAGATTTTTTTATTCAGTAATTTTCATATTATCTAAATAAGTGCCTATGCATTTTTCATATTCATGAAGAACTTAAAATTTGCTTAGTTGCTTGAGCTAAAGAGAACATTTGGAAGAAAGAAAATAACATGTTGTAAAAATTCAATAGCCAGAGATGGTAAATCATATTTGAACAAATAATAAATTCTACTTTTTATAACACTCAGCAAAACAAATTATATTTATTTCTTTTAATAATAATTAGTGGGGGTATCAACATCTTTGACTAAAAGCCTATATTTCCTCTTTGTTTTAAATTATGTTTTTTTCCCTCATCATCTCATTTAGTGAAATTGTTCTAAGAAAGGTAAAAAGAAAAACAGTATTTAGGGATATATATTTTGATTATAAGTTCAAGTTCTTCTTGAGATTATAAAATTGTAAATTTTTAAAACTATAGATCCTAAATTCATATTTTAAAATTAGAACAATATAAAAGTAATATTAATGTTTTAGTTACCATTGAAAAGGAGAGCAAGAGTCAATCAAATTGAAAAATACATTTAGTTTCCAGGCATAATAACATTAATTCATCTATAGCTTTTAGATCAACCAAATCCATAGCCATAGCCTTATTTATTTTTATATAGTACAAAAAAAATCAAGACTTTGTATATGTGTATGCGTGAATTATCTGGCAAAAGTAAACAAAATTTAAAAGTGGAAATTTCTCAATTTGTATTCTCCTGGATTAAAACAGTAAGATTCATAGGACTCCATATTATTTAATTTGATATACTTAACTAGTGCTTAAAGTTCACAACAATGAATTCCTGTTTATAAAGCTTGTCTGAATGCTAAATGAAATGCATGAAAGATCTTTCTGTTGAACAATAGTTATAGTTCTGGCCGGGCACGGTGGCTCACGCCTGTAATCCTAGCACTCTGGGAGGCCGAGGTGGGCGGATCGCTCAAAGGTCAGAAGTTCGAAACCAGCCTGAGCAAGAGTGAGACCCCATCTCTACTAAAAATACAAAGAAATTAATTGGACAACTAAAATGTATAGAAAAAATTAGCCGAGCATGGTGGCACATGCCTGTGGTCCCAGCTAGTTGGGAGGCTGAGGCAGGAGGATCACTTGAGCCCAGGAGTTTGAGGTTGCTGTGAGCTAGGCTAACGCCACGGCACTCTAGCCCAGGCAACAAAGTGAGACTGTGTCTCAAAAAAAAAAAAAAAAAAAAAAACAATAGTTATAGTTCCTACTGGATTTTTGTTTGGTTGGAAGATTGAAAGGGTGCTCAGAGAGAAGTCAAAAAGATCCAGCTCACATGCTAATAATGATTTATTATTCTGTGAAATGTAAAAAAAAAAAATCCCTCCCTAGATGGTGTCACTGATTGTTTTGTTTCCAAAGTATTAGCGATAAGAAAAATATTACATGAGCTCAAAATCGTAAAAGAAGTAATAAATACTTGAGAAAACACTGTCTAACAATGTGATGATTAGTATAAGTTTTTTTATGCTATAATTTTGTAGTAAAAGGATATTTGAAATGCTTTAGTAAAGCCATGTGAATATTTTACATGAGTTTTGGCACATCGCACAGAGCTATTCTAGGTCGTTATCTACTGTGTTTTAAACATTCGTAACAAAATATCCAACCTTAAAAGAAAAAGTGTGACATGATTGATTTCTTGAATACATTCAAAATTAACTTGACATTTGCTTACAAACCTATCTTAAAGAAAACCCTGTAGAAGAATGCTTAAAGGATTTTGATTGCCAGGATTGAAGGGAGGGAAAATACTGATGCCAGGTAATATAATTTTTGCAATTAACTGGTTAAATGATTTTTTTGGACATTTGATATTATGTGGTATGTTAACATGTACTTACTTCCTCCTCCAAATTTTTTGTTAAAGTAGTTGGATGCCTCAAGGCTGTAAGGAAAAACTTCTGCTTCCATTCTGTTTGAGTCAATAATTGGTAAGTAATAGTTTATGGAAAGGATTCATAGAGGAGGTACACACACACACACACACACACACACACACCTTTTAACATTTCTAACATAGTGGTATTCAATACGAGTCTAGAATTATGGCTATCAAGTTGTCTTTGTGAGAATATAGACAGATGTATACAGGGATGTTCAAATATCTTTTTAGATATTGGGAATATTAGGAAATGAACTGATTCCACTCTTACTTTAAATACCGATAATTCCAATACCCAAGGCTAGAACATAGAAAGAGTAGGATGAGGGATTAGGAGAACTGAGATTCCAACCAGCCTGATAAAGGTGAGAATTAGGGTTCATTCAATAATTGAATTGTAGAATATCATTGATTGTGAAAGTCAAAAGAGACTTGAGGAATATTCATTTCATATTTTAAAGTTTTACATGACTAAAAAGTTTCCTATGGAGTAGCAAAGAAGTAAAGAAATATGTGCTACAGATTCATTGATGAATTGATAAAATTTTTGATATAAACATGTAATTTTCCCCAATCTTTTTTTTAGTTTTCAGTTAGGAAATAGCCTAGGGAAAATATATAAATAACTTGAAAAAATATCTTCATATCTTTGGCAGTCACAGCGAAGGCTGTTCATACGTGTTGGCTGATCACTATAAACATTGTATACATAGTGAAAATACTGAACTAAAGTTTGCTTTGTAAATGTAAAGTTAAACACTATGTTAAGCCTCTAGCTTTTTTGTTTAGAAGTTCTTTTCACATCATAATCAACTGTGTTAGAATTTAAAAATAGTCTTTCTGGTTTACATATCAGTGAAATTCATGACTTCGCAGTGGGTGTTTCTGACATGCAAAATGGAAGGGAACAGAATATCATAAATATTAGGTTTCCCTTTCCCCCAGAAGCATGTTATGAGTATACCCGCTAAGATGTTTGGTTCATGTAAATTTATGATCAAATAATTTCATCAACTAAAAATACATTTTCCCAATGGCAGCATGGCTCGTAGTCTGGGGCTAAAGCATAACAAATTGAAAAGGAAAGTTTTGTATTCCTCTTACATGATTAAAGTTGACTGTTACAATAATTAAACCTGTAACTACTAGCCAGACTTTAATGTGTGGCAAAATTGGCTTATATTAAATTAGTTATGTGTTAGATTTGTGTTAAGTATTCAAAGAATGTAAAGTTATTTTTAGGAAAAGACATCAGTAGATGGCTTTGATTTTGGGGGTTGGACTCTTAGGGTTTGTTCCAGGTCTATTCCTTATGTTGGAAATCTCACGTTAGGTCCTGTGGAGTGAAATCTCAATTGTGTCTTCGGGCTGGGTCAGGATCTTGGGCTGCCTTTAGGAAGGTTGATAAAACTCCATCCCAAAGACCTTCCTGAAGGTTGTTCCTCACCTTGGTGAATGGTTGAACCATCAACCTTGGAGGCTCAAAAGCTTCATTTTGAACCCACTGTGAGAGGGGGTCCATCTCTTAAAGATAGATTCATCTAAACTAATATACTTTGTTTATTTAATTTGTTTACATATGTATGTAGGTATCCATTTATTTATGAATTTTTGGGACCAGGGATAGGCACTATACTAGGCTTTGAAGATACACTAGCAAATGAGACTTACATAATCCCTGTGCTCAAGGACCTCGCAGTTGAAGAGGGTAGAGAGATGTTGAACAAGTATGTGGAAGTTTACTTACAAGTTGAGGAAAGTACAGCAATTTCATAGTCGGAGCTGATAATCAGCTGTTTTTAGTGGTCTGCCATCCCAGTTAGCATCTACTCGACTGGTCAGAGCCCTAGTCCTAATTATTATAGATTATTAAATATTTTTCATATTACCACAATGTTTACATCACTCTGATGGGGCTATTGCTCTACTTGGGACAACAAATTTTAATGAGCCAATTTGTTGATATATAATGAATAATATCTGTAAGAGGAACGAGAAGAGTAGATGGTCCACCTGTGTGGAAACCCAAACAGCAACCTGAGCATGAACTAGAAGACTATGATGAATCCAGTGTTTAATCCTTATCAAACCAAATGAAGCTTACATATCCATCTGATGAGAGCCTTGATCTTATCAGTGGCCAAAGGACTCTGGGTCATTTTCTGGAGTTTTCCAGCGGGCCCAGTAGTGCTTGGATGGATGTTGCTATTGAGCGCTTCTTGGACTTTTCTTTTACTACAGTCAATGTACTTCTCTGCATTTGATCTGGTAACAGTCAAGTCTTACTCTTTGGAGAAAGATTCTCTTTGTCGAAGATGACCATGTGTTTTGGTGTCAACGCAAAAGAGTTAAAATTTAACACTTTAAAGAACTATCTGATTTCTAAGTTCCTGAGGAACTCTTCATCATAGCTCCCAAGGACTGACAAGAGTTTCTATTTGAATAAAGTAGCTAAATATTCTTTTGGATTCCTAGGTTAGTGTTTTTTATATTCTGGACCAAACTACCATGTTTTTTCTGGCCAAGAGATTTAAAATCTAAACATAAAGGTTTATTTTTCATAAATATGTTTTGAATTTGACCTTCACAGGGAACATTTTAAGTGTCGTAATCAATGAGGTTTCAGGTACCTCTTGACAGAGAGCTACTGTGATTATGTTTTTGTGGTTGGATTTTTCTGAACCCATTAGCTACATGGTAATGGAGTGGTGGAATTAAGGTTTTGAGAATCATCACACCACCCGCTTACCAGAAATTCAATAAAAAACAAACATGAGTGATAGGTTTATGTTCTAGTACAGTATATTTTTAAAATGGTGTTTGTTAAGCCCTCTAGGGGATACATCAAAGGGAATATGAAAATCCAACTTTGATCAACTTTGAGACTTCTTATAATTGAAGTCAGTATCAAATATTAAAAGATCAGATGGAAAAGCAAAATTTAGATACAGGCATGAGATAGGTCAATTATCCAGAGGGAACAATGTGTATATTTAGATCAATAAAAAATAGGATAACAGGAAAATGCCATTTTAAAATTTCCTACATTATTTAAAAATACCCATCCTCTGTTCATTTCTAACATCATTTGAAAACATTAGCTTCTTCAGTGTGAATATAGAGTCCACTTCAGTAACTAAATCACGTCTTCCATTGCTTCAAAAATATTCGTGGGTCATCAGCAAAGCAACATTTGAACATGAGGGGTTTTTTTTTTTTTTGAGATATTTAGGCTTCATAGAAAAAAAACTGGCTTACTAAAATTTATTTTAAATATTAATGGGAATTTAGGAAATTTCATTTATCAGAAGTCTACTTTGATGAGTATTCCATGATGAGTAATGAATTTCTACTTGGTTAGATTTATCTGGCCGTTCTGTATTCCAAATCTGTTAAGAAAACATCAAGATCTTTAAGTTAGTCACCTTTGGTCTGTGAATTGATTGGGATTTGATAAAAATGTAATTATTGATTTCTTTCAATACAGGCAATTTTTTTTCTTGGCTTTATGGAAATACCAGCAGTGTTGAGCCTAAAGAGAGTTCCAAAATGAGGAATGCTAAACTTTGTGTCCAAGTTATGAGGACATCACATTTTAAATCATTAAAGCTAAAGTACCAAATAAGTGACCCAACCTACTTAGGGAGCGACTAGAGTCAGAACTTACATGTTCTGTTTCTCACTTCAGTACTTTTTCCATGACATCTCTGCAGTTTGAATAGAGATTTTTCAAGAATCCTCAATAGGCCTATTGTTTCACTCAAACATAAGACAGTGAAATAGCCAGGTGTTACAGGTTAAGTTCCTGGAATGCCAGACTTGAGATGGAAATTAGAATACAGGAGTTTTATCAGGGACTAATCCTGAACCAACACCTGTGTGGAAAGTGAAGGAAGGATAGGGCAGAGAAAGAAGTTGGACTGTGGCATAGTCACAACAATGGCCTCTGCAGATACTACAGGCCCCTATATAGCTGGAATGTCCTTCATAGTTGCCTAGACTGGCACAAGGGGACTGGGCCTTATACCCCCACTTTGATAAGTCACTGGATGGAAATTGCCTAGGTAGGGGACATAACTTTGTGTGAGGTGTCTCTCTTCAGTGGATGACAGTCTTCCACGGGACACTCGACAGTGAGCTGTCAGCGGGTGTCTCAGCAGCCAAGAGAATGAGTACAGTCTTGAAGGGACACCTGGTCAGTGTTCCACAGCATCCACTGCACCACCATTATTAAATAATGACACCATGTCAGCTATTGCATAATTCAGTAATCTATATGGCAACCACAAAAAAGGTGGTGACATCTTCCCTTTTGTAAGAAGAAACTTAGATTTAGGGAGGTTGAATAACTTGCTCAAGATGACATACAGATGGCAAGTGTGCCTGACTCAAAAGCTTATGGTCTTTTCACAAAGCTTCTTAGAGTAAGAGAGATGGTGGGGTGGATTATCTAAACTCAGAGGTGCCTCACAATCCTTTGATTCTGGAGAAAATTTGAAGATCGAGTTAATTGTTGTTATTAATACTGTGACCACTAATACTACCGCTACTAGAGATAGATTTTCTGTGTAATATTGATTAAACCAAGTTCAACAGGATCTTTGACGTTTAGCAGTTTATAGACTAGATTAAACAAGCAAAGTCATTCATTAAAATGTCATACAGAAATCTTAATCTTCTCATCAATAAAATGCTGATAACACTACCTACTTTGTAAGGTGGTTATAAGAATGTAAAATTTGTATATGGAAAGATAATGGTACATGGCTGGAGATCTCTTAGGCAACCTAAAATTTATTTTCTATGTTTATATTTAGTATAAGCATAGAAATATCAGAGAATATTTACATTGATCGTAGTTTGGAAATAGAAGTGATTCTCATTTTGATTTTAATAGTAGTGTCCTTTCCTTTAAATATTGGCAATATTTAATTGCCAATAGGGCAATTCCATTGGTATCTCTGGGACTTAGCTTTTAAATTTTAAAAATGAGGGACATGAGGTGAATGAATTATAAGCTTTCTTTTTTTATGTGGCATTTGAATTGTAAGGTTTCTACCAGCAATGGTAACCTACTAAATGCTGTTGATGATAGAAATCCAGGTGGTTCAAGATGAAACAACACAGAGAGCCAACAACTGGCCTTAAGTACAGTGACCCTCCAGTCTAGGAAGTTTATAGCACCTCTGCCCTGGCTTCCTGTCTTCCCCGAAATCCTCTTCCTGTTTTAATATTTATAATGTGTGCCTTTTATGTAGCATGTGCTGAATAAATACAAACTGACTAGAGTGAGGCAAGTCTAATATACGAAATCATATAAAATCTCACCCTCCAGTGGAATTCAGTTTAATTTTTATTATGACCCTTGGGAGGAAGGAGCAAGCAACTTGATCAGTTCTCCTACCATGGAAAAATCCTGATTATTTTCTAAAAACTATCTTAGAATATTATATATGTAAGCATATGTACGTGTATATGTTGATATTGTATATATTTTTAAATAAACGTGTCAAGCAGACATGCTTCCTGACCCCATGGAAACCGTGTGCATGTATATCATATACACATTGCAAAAAGATACACATGTATCTGCATGTAAGAGTTATCCCTTTTTTGTTTTTTGCTTTTTTTTAAAAAAAACTTGACCCATCTTATAAATGTATAGTACTTAATCAAGAAAAAAATATCAAAAGTTAGATGGCTATATGAGGATGGTTTTACATCTGGATTCTCAGTTTTATTCAATTAGTCTATGTCTCTGTTCATGTGCCAATACCATCAGGTTTTAGTTACTATAGCCGTGTAATATAGCTTGAAGTCTGGTAAATTGATGCCTCCTAATTTGTTCTTTTTGCTTAAGATTGATTTTTGCTATATGGGGTCTTCTCTTGTTCCATATGAAGTGTAGAATTATTTTTTCTATATCTGTGAAAAATTATGTTGGTATTTTAATAGGGATTGCATTGAATCTATAGATCACTTTGGGTAGTATAGACATTTTAACAATGTTGATTCTGCCGACCCATGAGCATGGTATGGTTTTCCACCTGTTTAAATCCTCTGCTGTTTCCTTCCTCAGTGTTTCATAGTTCTACCTGTAGAGGTCTTTTACCTTCTTAGTGAAATATATTCCTAGGTATTTTATTTCCTTTGTTGCTATTGCGAAGGGTATTGAGTCTTTGATTTGGTTCTCAGTTTGACTGTTCTTCGCATGTAGGAATGCTACTGATTTCTGTACATTGATTTTGTAACATGAGACTTTGCTGAATTTGCTTATCAATTCCAGTAGTCTCGTGGCAGAATCTTTGGGGTTTTCTAGATATATAGCAAAGAGTGATAGTTTGACTTCTTCTGCCCACATTTGGATGCCGTTTATTCCCTTCTCTTGTCTGACTGCTCTGGCTAGGACTTCCAGCACTATGTTGAACAGAACCGGTGATAGAGGGCACCTTTGTCTGGTTCCAGTTCTAAGCGGGAATGCTTTCAATTTTTCCCCGTTCAGTATGATGTTGGCTACGGGTTTGTCATATATGGCTTTTATTATTTTTAGGTAAGCCTCATCTATGCCTATTTTGTTAAGCATTCTTAGGATAAAAGGGTGCTGAATTTTGTGGAATGCTTTTTTTTCATCTGTTGAGAGAATCATATGGTCTTTGTTTTTGCTTCTATTTATGCGGTGAATTACATTTATAGATTTGCCTATATTGAACCATCCCTGTATCTCTGGGATAAAGCCCAAATGGTTGTGATGGATTATTTTTTTGATAAGCACCTGAATTCAGTTTGCTAAGATTTTGCTGAGAGTTTTTGCATCTGTATTCATAAAGGATATTGGTCTGTAGTTTTCTAGTAGCAACATTCATCATGTGTCAGGCAGGTGGGAGGGAGGAGGAGGGGATGGGTATATTCACACCTAATGAGTGAGGTGCACACAGTCTGGAGGATGGACACGCTTGAAGCTCTGACTTGGGTAGGGCAAAGACAATATATGCAACCTAAACATTTGCACTCCCATAATATGCTGAAATAAAAATAAATTAATTAAAAAAAAAAGAATTAGGCAATCTGAAAATGTGGACTTAGTGCATAATTTTTGTAAAACAACCACAGTATACCTGCATCTAAGCGTTAGAAAGGAAAGAGGAAAAAGAAAAAAAAGAAAAAATATCTGACAAAGCAAACAAATAAAATTAGATGAAGAGTGCCAAGGAAAAGAGACTTAAATTTCAGAGGCTGTACCACAAGATATTCACATCTTCTCTACCTCCCCTTTCCCTCCCCACCCCCAAAAAAGAACTCAAGCCTTTCCTATGTGGGATGAAGGAAATCTGTAACTTTGTGTACTGGCATTACACAATGTCACAGTGTGAACTCAAGATAAGTGGGTCATCTTAGAGATAGCCACTTGCTGTTTTTTCTTTTCTCTCTACTTCCATTTTTATTGGATAAACCCCAAAGAATCAAAGAGGAAGCCACACAGCTAAAGGCTCCCACCGAAGCTATATCCAAAATAAGTTTTATTTTACTTCTCTGTTCCTCCCCATCAATTACAGAAGGAGGTCAAGAGGAAAATGTGATATTTGAATGTACCATAATGTTATTTCAATTATATATAGGAACATGTCACTCATCTTGCAATGATTTAATCATAAGCTATGTCAAACATTCTTCGTGTAGTATGTCCCCCTTCCCAGCCTTCCCCTAAAATCCTGCATCAAAGCAATTGAGCCTTGACATTATCTTTTCTTTTTCATTTCTTTTTTGTTTTTTTAATCCACCGAAGATAGCTAAAGGGTCACCACGTTAATATTATTTGGCTTTTATACCAAGTGGAGTAGAATTTGATGTACTTTTTAAATTAAAATTTCATTAACATTAAAATTTGCCCTTATTAATGGTTTTCTTAAGAAAGCTGATCTAACTTATGAGATTTTTAAACTAAAGCCCCTATTTTTTACATTTATGAAAAGAGTGTGCCCCAGGAGGAGTATGTACATCACTAGAAGCAGTAAAAAAATATATATATCAAACTTTGAATTGAAAAGCTGTACCTAAAAATGATGTCATGAAGCAAATTGGTAGAACTAGACAGGATATAGTACTGCCTTTGTCCTCTGCTTGAACAGCCCAAATCTAATTGTTGAATAATGTGCTTTAGAGGACAGAAGTGTCTTTCACTGAAATGCTGTCCAGTAAGTTCCACCCAGGCAACGTGCTATTTCCAGTCAAGTATATGGAGACTTTACATGCCGAGAGCAGCTGTGAAGATGTTGGAATGGGAGGAACTTAGAAGCCAGCTCAAATAGAAACTTACACTTGTGTCCAAAATAGCTTATATGTGCTATTGATGTTTAATTTTCATTTCTCCTGTGAGCAGATATTTAAATGTAAACAGAAATGACAAGGTAGGCTACCCTTTTTAAGATTTTGCTTTTAAAAAGGACTTTGCTGTGTCTGAGATGTTAATGACCGAATACAATCCTCAGTTTGATAGTTATACGTTAAATCTTATATGCAATCACTTCTAACATTTTCTTTTGTGATTTGGCCCAGAATTTCGCCTGAATTTTAAATTCGGTGTGCTACATATAGTTCCCATTGATGGGGTTTGTATAAAACAAATAGTAACTAAGGAACTTCATCTGCATTGTTTGCATTTGAATTATGACTTAGTTTTATATAAAAGAAATTTGCAAACCATCATAAAATAATATCCATGAGAGGGAATTATTAGAGAAAAAACATTTTTGACAGTTTAAAAACTATTCCTTGCAGACAGAATTATGTATATGTAAACTTCAAGCAGATGTTAAGTTTTGTTAAAATTTTGATTAACTTTTTTTTGGCCCATTTTGCATAGTGGAGCTAATAGTTTCTTCATTTAGAAACTATCAATATACCATATTGGCTGAATGGTTCTTTACAAAGATGCTTGATGCCTTGTTTGTTCTAAAAGCTGAAAGTCAGATAATTGTACTGGAGGGAGAAGAAAATCATTTTGATTTATTTGAGTATAGATTCAATTTAAATTATTTGAGCTAATAACTTTCAGAAAGATCTGTTACTCAAACATCTCCTATTTACTTTTCATTTATTATTAAAGAATCCAGAAACCTATGGTTTCTCATCTTTTGGGGGTTGAGATTTGATGGCAAAATGGCACATAGTCATCCCATTAGATACCCTTTCCTAGGAGAACTATGTACCTATATCTAAGGCTTTGTGTTTATATTGGAAGTCCAAATTGCCATTGTTTGAAATTTCCCTTTCCGTGTGATGGACCTCCCTATATAATTTCAGTAATCACTGGGGTCCAGTCTGCCTGGTTATCAGTGTTATTTTCATGGAGAGGTGGAGAGACTGTGTTATGATTTGTACTGAAGCAGAATGATATTCTGCCTATTATTATTTCAAAATAACTTTCTGAGATTATACCCTACAGAACTTCCCTACTTGATGTTGTAAGTGGGATCATAAAAGGAATCTATATATTAAAATAATATGTCTTTCCCTCAAACACCACTGCAAAGCTAAATGGTAATCCAGAACATAGAAACCATTTGGCAGAAATTTTGAATGATGATTCAGCTCCCCCAACAGTGAGTGGGACAGACACAGGCCGCTGGGCATTCTCATACTCTCTAGTAACAGTGAGTGACGTTTGCCATGGTTCAAACCTCTCAGACACTGACAAACTTCTGTTTTTAGGCCTGTGCCTCCTATTGGAAACAAGCTGCACTGTTTGCTCTCTAGACCACCCAGCCCACCCACTTTTGGTGATTTGGCCTCCTCTATGGCTTGCTTGCAGGTGTGACCTTACTCACCCACCCAGAACAAGTCACTGCCGTTTTTCTGAAGTTTAAAAATATGGCTGGCTAAAAGAAGACAGTAAGCAAGTTGATTTTTATACTATCCTGGAAACTTATAATTATAAAGTTTGGTGAACTTCGTGAACTTTTTCAAGCATGTTTTTGCTGCAGACTTGTGATTGATGTGGAAGATCCCTGGGGCATAGGTAAAACAGTCGAAAGGTAGGAAGTTGAGTGAGTTGCCTCCGTGTACATAACCTGCCAGAGGCTATGCAAGGTTAGCACCTACATCCCCTCATCCCTAGCCCAGTGCAATTTGAAATTAGATAAACATTTTGGCAGTGGTGTGGCAAACCAAAATTCAGCCTTGCTTCTCAATAGTTCTATTAACTTTATAAAACTAATAAACTGTTTTTTTTGTAAAGTAAGCTGTTAGGCATCAAGAACACACTCACGCAGCTATATTAAGTAGAAGGTGATATTTTTTTTCCTGATGTAACCACACTCTAAATCTTCACAATCTGTCACAGCTTGCTCTATAATTCTAAGCTGGTAATATTCAAAATAGCACAATAAGTACTGTTAGCAAGATGTGGAAATTTTCTTGAGCAGTAGGAATGTACCCCAGAAGGCAGGATGTTTACTGACCATTAGCTCTACTTGCATTCAGCCTGTATTGGCTGTCCCTTAGGGACTCAGGCTTACGGCTCCAAAGGGGACAAATGACCAGAATCAGTCTCATGAGCACTCATGAAGACACTTTTGCCTCATAACCTTGTGAACTGTACATCAGGGCACTCCTTTCCTTAGGGAAGCATCAGATGTCTTCATAAGTCTCCTGGAAACTTCTTTCTAGTAAAGGGGAACAGCTGAAGCTCTATTGTATGTGAAGACCTGAATCTATCACCTATACTAGAATTTTAGAACCAAAAGAGACCGATGGGGAAACTGAGACCTCAAGGGCTAGTGACTAGCTTGAGGTCACATTGTTAGTTGATGGAAGAGCCAAGACCAGAAGCCACTGTGATCCCACTTGTAATACAGCCAAATATTGACATAAAGATGAATTAAGAGGAAGGTGGTTTAGTCTGTCTTCTCTCAGCTGGCACAAAGTAATCACTCACTAAATGCTAGTTGTTATTTTTATTTTTTTCTGTGCCTCTCCACATATTGTTGTTTCACAATAATATATTTTACAGGTTTACATGGCTTGTATTCAAATGTTAAAATACTTTGACATGTATAATTTTAGATCTGGAGAGGCTCTCAAGAGAGCTTCTAGTTCAGCTTCATAAGCATGTTGTCCTTCCTGCAATGATTTTTTTCCAAAAAAATCTTATCACCTAGATCTTGTGATTTTTGTCAGAAGATAGTTTGAATAGAAGAAAACTTTTCAAAGTACAATTTCAGAGATTGCTGGGAAAAAAATTTAAGATAATCTCTCTCTCTCTCTCTCTCTCTGTCTCACATACCTGCACGTTCCCCTACTACATTATACTTGAGACCTATATGAAAAGTTAATGTTACATAAATATTTTGAAAACTAATTCCAGTGGTGAATTAAGGCAGATAGATGGATAGCATACTTAAACAAGCTGTTCATGTATAACATGGAAAGTTTTACTGACATTATTTAAAAAAATCTATATTATGAAATTTTTACGTCAGCTCTTTCTTATTACTAAGATGTTTACATAAAAAGATATTCCATAAAGGGACAAAATGATGCCAGTTACATCTATAATTTGCTTTGCCCCAAACCTTGACTATTTAAACTGCTTCCATTTATGTGCACAAACCTGAGTGGGTGTTTTTTTTTTTTTATGACCTCAAATTAAAGGCTTATTTGGAAAACTTGAGCTAGCATGCACACTTATCCTGTTACTACCATCTTCTTCCCAATATATACTCCGAACTTATTGGGAAGGTAAGTTTGTAAACCCAAAATTTTCTCTAGCTATTAATTTCAGGTTCTTCACCTGTACCACATAACATGGAATAAATTAGAAGCAATAACCTTCCCTGCTTCCTAAAATTTGTTTTACTCCTACCTTTCCTTCTGACCACCCTTTGGGAACCGTATGTAAAAAACATCTAAAAGAAAACTGAAAATTAATGGAAGTAGGAGCCCAGAAAACTAAATGAGTAAAGGAACAAACTGAAATATAATATGCTGTGCTATTAAATGACAACCACAAGCACAGCAATGCTAAAAACTCATATTATTTGAGCATATTCCTGTGAGCCAAGTATGGTCTGAGAACTTTATATAGATATCTCATTAGCTACATTTGTGTGCTCAAGAAGTTAGTTACGTACTGTTTAGCCAATAATGACATCATTGCCTTCGTGGGTATTAGAAATATAATTAGCTTTTATGAGGCTAAGATATTCTTATGTTGGAACTATTTAGTAATATTTTACCAGTTAATGCCAACACAAACTAGTTTTACCCTGCAATGCTACCTAGGTAATCCATATGAAAAGATTTTTTGTAACATTCCCAAGTGAAATGAACATTAGGTGAGTGCTGTTTTTTTAAAAACAAATAGTTTCATCGGTCTTTCTTCAGAGGTAATAAAACACGTAAAACCAAAATAAGACAGATCTTTGATGCACACTAGATTGGTCATTTTTCTGCTTTTATATCTTACTAGTCAACAGTTGGGCTTTGCTTTGTGAGCTCAGTCCTCATAGAATTGATCTGCCCTGCCACTGTGATGGCTGTGCTCTTTCCACAAACAAACTGCCAGGGTGGCCTGCTGTCTTTTGTCTTTCTTCTTGTCATCTGTCACGTCCTTGGAATTAGACTGTGGTGATTTTTATAAGGATCTTTGTTTACTGGTACTTTGTGTTTTTTATATATAAAAGGATGAAGCTTTAAAAAATATATGTGCTAAACACAAATCTGATTATTCTACTTTCCGAAGGTTAAAACCTTTTTATTTTCCCTTCTGGTCTTAGCATAATTTTTTATTTTCTTAAGCATGGCTTGCAAAATCCTGCATAATCTAATCTTTGCCTACTTTATCATCTTTATTTCTTATTTCTCCCTATTTTGCATACTATGCTCTAGCTGAACTAAATCATAAGTTGCTAGAACAGCCCGCAGTCTCTCTTACCTGCAGGCCTTCGTACCTGCTGACCTTGCTGCCCAGAACACTCTTGTTTTTCTCCTCTGCCTTCTTCCATTACTTGGCCCACTCCCAAGCTGCATATTTAGGTCTCAGTTTCTTTTGCATTTCTTAGAAGTGATACCATTTCTATGAAGTCTAAACCTAGGCTGTTGTACTCATTTACCTGCGCTATCAGAGCAGTTATCATATTGTTATCTATTTATCTGTATTTCTAATAATCTATAAATTCCATAAAATCAGGGATTATATTTTGTACATGACTGTATTCTCAGAACATGGCACAGTGCCACACACATAGATGCTGAGTGTTTATTGAGTGAGTGGTTGTGGGAGGATAGTAAGAGATGAGTTAAGAAGTATAAACAGGGAAACTACGGTGTGCTGTGTGTGCCATTCAAAGGGGCTTGTCTTGTTGGATCCCAGAGAAGACTTGGAGTTAGAGAAAACATGCATTCATACTTCCATTTGCATTTTGGTAAATCTTTCTGTAATTCTCAGGCAGTATTTCTCAGAGTTTAACATGCTTATGAACTATCTGAAAATCTTGTTAAAAAAAATACAGATTTTGTTGTAGATGTGGGTGATTATGTCTAACAGGCTCCCAAGTGAAGCTGATGCTGGTCTGAGGTCCACACATCAAACAGCAAGTAGCGTCAGGGCAAGCAGAGCAGAGGGAAAGCCAAGAGGGCTGAGAAGACAGGAAGGGAACAGGGAGAACGGAGGAGCCATGGGTGAAACTGTCAAGGAGCAAGGCAGGTTTAGCGACATCAGACATTGCAGCATGTGAGTGAAATGAAAATGGAAGCCTCTGTAGTATGAACAATCTGCATGGTTTTGTAAGTTCTTTTCAGCAGTGCTCAGAAGCCTATAGATCAGATAGCAAGAAGGTCCACAGCTAGATAAATCCAGAGTTGGGGATTTGCAGGGTAGGAATGGGAAAGGGAGTAAGGGACTTGAATGAATATATTAACCAGGAGGTAGATTAAGTTATAGACCATGCAATTTAGGTTGTTTCAGATTATTCGTTGCCTTTAGATTGTTTTATTTAAGAGCTGGAAAAGACTCAATCACTGCTTAAGAGAGAACAATTTCCCATGAAAATGTGTATCGGTGTGTGTGCATGTGCATGCACATGTGCTGGCGTATCTAATCCTCTTGCAAGGAATGTGTATCTGCATAACAAGCCGACTCTAGAAGGATTTATGACAGTTCACTTGTTTGGATCTTCAGAAAGTATTAGCTTTTGCCATTAAATATGGAATGCTTTCTTGCTAATGTGATTATGGAGAGACAGGCCTCAAAATGTAGACATTAACAATATTACAGAAGTCGGGGACGTGTCTGAGGGTGCGGTACATGTGAATATTTTTGGAGATTAAAAAAATTGTCAAGTTTAGTGGTACTTCATCAGGGAAACTTCAGCTCAACATCTTGTTAGTTTTCTAGCTATGTCAAACTTAATTGAACTGATTCAAGCAAAGCAGTAAGTACCCGTTTGAACTCATGCTTAAGCCATTGCGGTAGCTTCATATTCATGGTGCTTCCAAAGAACATTTTGGGGTTGAACCATCACAGAGGGAAATGAAATAATTATCCGGTTAACTCTGGGGAAACCAGTGTTTTAGCAGTAATGTGGGAATGAACTGATATCCTGGCATGGCTACTGGAAGTTCCAGTAGGAGATCCGAATGATCAGTGTAATAACCCTGGTTTAAGAGCGACACCCCCCACCCCCCGCAGTATGGAAATGCTGTCTTCGAAGGCAGAGCTTCAGATGTGGCGAGGCCTGTGGGATGCTTGCCAAGTCTGTCACATTAACAGAATCACAGATGTCACAGCCAGATTGCCGTTGGCTTCCTTGCCATCCTAAAAACTCTACACAGTGGTCTGAAATCACTTAAATTTAAATACTTACTTTGGTAAAGTCATCCAGTTCTGTATAGTATCATTTATTACAAGCCAGCATCTAAAATGTTATTGGTATTTTACATTTCAACGATGTCACATCTGACAGTAATTTACTTGGATCTGGAGAAATGTGATGTGGCTATCATGGCTCTTTAATGACTTAGATATTAGAACTGGTTCCAGAAAATTCTTGGTTGCTAGCCCTTAGGTTTAATCTTTAGAAACCACCAAGGCTACTAAATATTTTAAACTTTTTGATGCAACAAATGAAATTTTCATTCATTAGAACTTAATATATTCACATGGATAATTCAAACAATGACTTTAATAGATGCAAACTGAGCAGGGAACTCAAGCTAATTTTCTGCAGATGCTTTTCACTGACCAGGTTTTCCAGCAAATTCATTAGCTACAGTTTGACACATAAATAAAGAACAAGATTTAATTTTAATGCATTCATGTTGTTCACCATTTAAGACAGTTTAGAAAAAACAGTTATTCAATACCATCTACAGATCTGTGTTGAAAGCAGCTAAAATTTAGCTCTATTTTGATTTATCTCTTGGGATCTGAAATTCCTGTTTTAAAGAGATTTTTAAAAACATGGAATTTAGATTTTACAAAGACGAACTTAAATAGCAAGGGTGGAGTAAGAATCCAAATCTCTGAGATAAAAAACCCCATTAAGATAATGGTTATTAAACCTATATTGAAATGTACTTATCAGGCTTTGGCATGACTGGAAGGTTTTCCATGATAGATTTGAGTTTCATTGAAGAGTAAACTTTTGTGAAAATATTGCACAAGTAAATTACTGCTGAACATTTGCAAGCATGGGCAGAAACCAAGGGTGGAATTTGGTTTGTTGTTTGGACTACTTGGAGACTTTGCTTTTATAAATTATAAATGAGCATATTTTATTATGTCTGTCTTTGGCAACACCTTGAGCCAGGTGCTTTACGTTGGGTAAGTTTTAGAAGATATGTTAATCCTGGTTTTACTAAGGCCTCATTCAGTGACCACTTCAGTAGCCATCTTTTTAAGTAGCTCTGCCTTTAAGAGAGAACAAATTTATTACTTAATGGACTACCTTATAGTGTAGCAATCAATTGGCAGTGATATTTGATTACTCCAAATGGCAGATCCAAAGCACTGTATTCCACACTCTCTAACATTCTTTACTTAAATATTTCTAAATTCGTTTCTTAAAATATATTAATTTTAGGGTGATGACACTATATTTAAGAAATTGCCCATTAAAGAATGTTGTCTTTTAGAGCAGTGCTTGAGCTCACCAATTTTCTCTATGTCTTTTGTTTAATTGTGGCAACTTTTATTTCCTAGAAAGACACTCGACTTATATTCAGAAGAGCTGGCTTGAATCTTGGTCTCCCTGTCAATTAGATGTGTAATTTTGGACAAGTTTACATAATCTATATTGGCTTCATTTGTTTCATCTGAAGATAGAGGTGGTAATAATTTTCAGCATTGTTATGATGTTAAATGAGATAATATTTGTAAAAACCCATTACTGTGAAGCGATCTATAAATGTAATGAGCATGATGGTACTATACCTAGTTTAGTTGACATTTTATCCAATTAAGATAATTACTATTGGCTGGGCACGGTGGTTCACGCCTGTAATCCTAGCACTCTGGAAGGCCGAGGTGGGAGGATTGCTTGAGCTCAGGAGTTCGAGACCAGCCTGAGCAAGACCGAGACCCCATCTCTACTATAAATAGAAAGAAATTAGCCAAACAACTTAAAATAGAAAAAAATTAGCCGGGCATGGTGACACGTGCCTGTAGTCCCAGCTACCTGGGAGGCTGAGGCAGGAGGATCGCTTGAGCCCAGGATTTGAGGTTGCTGTGAGCTAGGCTGACACCACAGCACTCTAGCCCAGGCAAGAGAGTGAGACACTGTCTCAAAAAAAAAAAAAAAAAAAAAAAAGGTAATTACTATTTAGTAGCACGATTTTTAAATGCTGTCTATCTCCCGAAGATAAGAATCATACAGAATAATGCATTGAATGTTCTTTTAAATGCATATTGTGGGTATCTTCTCTCTCTTTCCTATCTTGATGAGTGCTTAAGGGAAAAGGAAATTCTACTAAGGTGGGTGCTCTTTTACCTCTCTTTAATTGTCAATTTATAGATTTTGTGTTATAGTAATGTCTAATAATAGCCAACACTTAAATAGTGCTAACTGTGTGCCAGGTACAACTCCTAGGACTTTTTAGTGTTAACCCACACAATCCCCCCAGTAACCCAGGGAAGTGGGTGCTGTTATTCCCACCAGTGTAAAGGTGGTGAAACTGAGGCACAGAGAAATGAACTTGTTTAAGATTACATAGTCAGTGTTACCAGTCACATTTAACTTTCATATACCCTTCCTTCAGCTCTTAAGGAATCGTATATCAGGATAAAGGAAGTCATGAGCATTACTTGGGTCTTGGATATAAAGGATGGCAACTCATCTTAGAAAAATGATGCTGCCTTATGCATATTGGAATTATGCAGAGATTGTTTCCTATTTACTTTTTTAAAATCTCTAGTGCTTATTACTGGATAAATTATTGTTAATTTACTAGGATTACTTCTCTCACCTGAACCCAAAGTATACTAACAGGAAGCTGCACTTGTCAGAAAGACCCAGGCATCTCAGTCCTGTGCTCTGAGTGAGAATAATTGGTAGAAAGAGCTCCAAAGCCCCACCCAAAGAAGTGTTCCAGAGCTCATGCACTTTTTGTTTTTTTCAGATTTAGAATTTGTTTGACTTGGTTATAATGCACGTGGTCATTCCTTAGGCATGTTGCCATTCATTTAAGATACTTATTTGTTCATAAATTTAATACATTTTATTGAAGCTGTCCCATGTGCCAGGGATGCTGTGGGGTGCTGGAGAGTAGGATGGCGAATATGACAGGTACATACCCTCAGCTTGTTGAGTTCAGAAACTAGTGGGAAAAGACAGACAAAAAAGAAAAACATCTCACAAATAAAACACAACTGCTCTGACTAGTGCTACAAAGGACAGGAACATGGTGCTCCAGGGATGGATAAGATGAGGCGTTTGGCACATACTGGGTGGTCATAATTTGTTTTCTGTTGTCTGTCTTTGGCCTTGTACAAGATGTCAAAGACTTAGAGAGGAAGAACAGAGAGAGGGCAGGTTGGAAAGACTGGAGAGGAGCGGAGTTGGCAGGGCAAAACGCTGCATAACACAAGATGGCCACAGGGAAAAGAAGAAAGAAAAACGTAACTTGAGCAGTGTAGCACATTTAATAAGTCCTTGAATATATCACTTTATCGTAGAAGAATAGCAACATTTGTAATAACTACAGTTTTCTCAAGAAAAGTTATTGCATATTCATTCTATTCAACTCAGTAAAAGAGGGAGCAACATAATAAATTTAGAGTGATTTCCATTAACATGGTTAAAGTATTTTTGTTTAAAAGTTTATGTGTCAGTTTTATGGCAATTTATCCAAAGTATTGGATAAATGAGATTATTGCTGTCATTTATGCAGTGTTTAAAGACAACAAGACTATTAATGCAAAAACATTTCTAGATAGGAAGATAGTAGGACCCAGGTTTCTGTTTTGAACTGGTGGCCAGGCCCTGAATAAATAATGATCAAGAAGATTCTGTTTACCTTAGTGAATATGGGATAATAGCATTTTTCCTGTCTACTTGGGAAGTTTTTTTTCACATACATTCATTCAATTAATATTTATTGTGAACCCACCGCTATATATTGGGAATATAGTGGTAAGCAAAGGAGACATGATCTTAGACCTCATGAAACTTATAGTTCAATGGGGGAGAGACCAACATGTATGTACCATGGGTCTTTATTTTTGCTCTTCTCTTGGCCTGCATGGCTGTTCCCTAGTGTGCTCACAGCATGCCCCCTCACTTGAGTTGGGTCTCTGTTCAAATGTCACCTCTTTGGAGAACTACTCATTGTCTCCACCCATTCGGGTCATTCTCCCTCTATCCCTTGCTTTACTTTTTTTCCCACCTTTTATCACCATTTGTCATTGTATTATATTATTGGTTATCATTAAGTCTAAGACTTAAGTGTAAGAATCCTTTACACAGAGACTCTGTCTTTCCTGCTCATTGATATATACTATTTAGAATAGTGCTTGGCATACTACAGGCACTCAGTAAATATTTACTGAATGAATGAATAACTGAGATGATCACAGAGGCATATAATTACCAACTATGATAAACAAATGAGATGAGAGTACTTTCAAAACTATAAATATTCCCTGCGTGCAAGGTGATGATGTTTATTTTAATTTTTGAAAAAAAATGCAATCTGCCAAAAGAAAACCTGTTTATTTTTCGTATTCGTAGCTTTCTATTTAAACATTTATTTCCTAAGAGTTGCTCTTCCTTTGTATCCGCGGTTTGTAAGAGTGAGCTCTGTCTTTATGGTTCTATAACCTCCTCCTCCCCAGTTCAGTTGCTCTCGAGAGTAGAGCTTCTTAACCTGGGCTGATGAACCTTTGTGAAATCCACTGTTGGCTCTTGAGGCCTCATGTATTCCTGGAAATTGCATGCAACGTGTAGTGGCCCCTGTGTATTTTACTGGAGAGAGTTTTCACAACTATCTTTAGATTCTCGGAGCATGTGACCCCCCCAAGTTTAAAAATCATTGCTTTAAAATTTTTTATTTATCTTTTACTTTTTGTTGCTCTGTTGGCAGTTCTTTTTCTCTTCAAGATGGTTTCGTTTTCCTTTTAATTTTCATGATTGTATTTTGGTGTTTTTAAATGTTTACTGTCTACTTGTCCCTGGTGTGTGGTATTCTTGGTTTATTGTATGCATCTGATCTCAGCCCTTTTCTCTGTCTCTTTTTTGTCTGGCCAACAGTGTGGGGATGTGCCAACTGCAGGGTTGTCCTATCCAACCCTTCTGGGACCTTTACTTCTCCGTGCTACCCTAACGACTACCCTAACAGCCAGGCTTGCATGTGGACCCTCCGAGCCCCCACCGGCTACATCATTCAGATAACATTTAATGACTTCGACATTGAAGAAGCTCCCAATTGCATTTATGACTCATTATCCCTTGATAATGGAGAGAGCCAGCCTAAATTTTGTGGAGCAACTGCCAAAGGCCTATCATTTAACTCAAGTGCGAATGAGATGCATGTGTCCTTTTCAAGTGACTTTAGCATCCAGAAGAAAGGTTTCAATGCCAGCTACATCAGAGGTATGTAAACCAAAGGCGGCGCCAACCTTCTGCTTTCATTTAGCATGTTCTGCAATAAACACAAGGACCAGAAGACAGAGTTATGCTCTTTTATGTGGATGTGAATGATTAGGATTAGGCTTTAAGGGCAAGAATCTGTTAATATTCTCTGAGCATTCTCATTAGCAAAATATAATTACCAGATCCAAAATCTGGTTACAGTAGAGCTGAATTCTTTTATATTGTTCATATGCAGAACATTTAAAGGCTGCTTAGAAGACGCTGTGCATATTCCACTGCTAATAATTAAAATCTGTAATTCTAATATCTCTCCACTGATAATTTAAAACATCCTGATTTATAAATCATTTTATTTTGGGCTTTTAAGATGTTGCCCTTTTAAGGAACTAGGCTAGGGACAAGTATAGAAAATTAGCATGTAAATTTTTAAAAAGCCATTAGTAACATAAAAAATAACCTGAGAAAATCCCCTGAAAATGACTAACTGAAGGAAATAAAGCACATTTTTAGTAAATATTTTCCCATATTCTGGCACAACATAGTATTTAAATAATCTCATTCTCTCTAAAATCTATCTTTGCTTAAGAGAGATTTAGTTTTACTTTTTTTTCTTCTGAGCTTCCTAAGAAGATGTAATATGTGATAAAAACGAACAAACGGAAAGGCACAACTATGAAAATGGCTGACTCTCATTATTATAAATTGTGTTTTTTGATTGTGGAGTTATTGTTTGTTATTGACATTAGGTATATATGTGTTTAAAATTCTTTCAAAATGATGTTTTAAAAATCAGAAAATATAGGACATTTAGAATTAAAAAAGAAGCAAATTAGAATTACCTGTATATCCACCATCCAGCCATAACCACTAATAAAATTTTTATGGGTATATTTCCTTCCAGTCTTTTTATTTTAACAATGCATATAGAATACTGGGTTCATATTATGTAAGTATCCCTTTGCATAAATAGATCTATGAACTGCTTTGTATTTAAAAAGTAGACTGAAATCCATAATTCTTTTACATTCTATGATGGATTTTTACTAGAACATATTAAAATGATGTTTTATTGTAGAATTACTATTGGTATATGGTATATTAAAATATATTCAAACTACCATTCATATGAAACCAGTATTAAATAGTATTTTTGAGGTGAACTACTTCTCTCTCAGATCATTTTCACAATGTGTATTATACTAGCACAAGACTAAATTCATTATACTATTAATTTCACATATATCACAGAAGTATTAGGTGAATGTATTTTTATTTTGAATTTATTATGTATATAATAGTAGTAGCCACTTGCTATTTATTGCTATATGTAGGCACGACTGTTTGCTTTATACATGTAAACTTATTCTCACTGACCGCTGATACAATAGGTGCCATTGCCCTGCATTTTACAGATGAGGAGACTGAGGTAGAGAGAGGTGAAGTGACATACCCAAGGTCATGGGGCTGCTACATGGAAGAGCTGAAATAGGAAGCTCCGTAGTCTCCCTGTTAACCTCTGCTCCTTATTAGTGTCCTTCAAACGCTAGCTCACGTGCACAGATGTAAAGCAACTGTACCTTAAATTTCCATTTTTGTTTCACTAGATCCCTTCTCAATAGAATTCCTTTCGCATTTGTTCCTAAAATAGCCTGATGGTGGGGGAAAAGAGAAGGATATGCAGTGTCTAAAGGGGAGAGAGTAGTATAGGAATACTTGGAAAGAGTAAAAGGCAATTGTTAATGAAAAATGAAACCGTTATGTTTAGGAATTATTTGAAAAATAACGTATTTGTGAGAATCTTAATGTGTAAACAGAGCCTTTCTGAGACCAGCTCTTTCCTTAATTAGGTAGTTGGGTTTTTTAAAAATTTTAATTTGGTGGATAAAAAATAGTTATCAACTTGGCTGACTATAACTCAAAGGTTTAGGTGTGAGATCCACTCATGATTAGAGTTACAATAGGTAGAGTTTCTCATTGTTATTATTATAGGTGTAAGACAATTCGTTACGGGTGGGTGACAGGATGGACCAGGAAAAGGGGAGGGATGGGGGCAAATGGTAGGTAAAAACCTAATTAGTAGAGAGGGATGGGGGGCTCGAGTCTGTCCGACGTTTTGCATCTCATTCCTCAGGGTTTGGGAGTTAACATGTTTTATCTCTGCATTTTGTCCTAGTTGCCGTGTCCTTAAGGAATCAAAAGGTCATTTTACCCCAGACGCCAGATGCTTACCAGGTATCTGTTGCAAAAAGTGTCTCCATTCCAGAGCTGAGCGCTTTCACACTCTGCTTTGAAGCCACCCAAGTTGGCAGTGATGACAGTGATTGGACAGCTTTCTCTTACTCAGATGCGACCTTCACACACTTGCTCAGCTTTGGAAAGGCCGAGAGCGGCTACTTTCTATCTATTTCTGGCTCAAAATGCTTGCTGAACAGCGCCTTCCCTGTCACGGAAAAAGAAGACATTTTCTCAGAAAGCTTTGAGCAGCTCTGCATGGTGTGGAATAATTCTTTGGGCTCTGTTGGTGTCAACTTCAAAAGAAACTTTGAAACAGTTCCATGTGACTCGACTATTAGTCAAGTTATTCCTGGGAATGGGAAATTGTCGTTGGGCTCCAATCAAAATGAGATTGCCTCTCTAAAAGGGGACATTTACAATTTTCGACTTTGGAATTTTACCATGAATTCCAAAATCCTCTCCAACCTCAGCTGTAATGTGAAAGGGAATGTGGTCGACTGGCAAAATGACTTCTGGAATGTCCCGACCCTAGCTCTGAAAGCGGAAAGTAACCTAAGCTGTGGTGAGTCTGTGGCATACTCTTTTTTTTTTTAAGCATTGTTTGATGAATGTGTTTGTAAGTAAGAATTTATACAGACAGGCGTGTGTGTATACACACACACATACACACACACACACATATATATATATTTGCCATTAAAGAGCTCTTTTAATTTTTAAAACATTATATGCTCAGCTGTTCATAGCATACATTTGATTACAATCCATGCAGATTCAATCAAAACGCTTGGTCTTACCATTATTTAGTTTTCCCTATGTCATAAAATATCACACAGTTTATCACTGACATATCAACAGTTGTAATTATCGTATCTCAAATACAAATGTTAACACTAGGTTTGACACGGAAGAAATTAAGGAGTTATTGTTTTTAGTCACCAGGTGATACAGGAATAAGCTTTATCATCCCAGAATAAAATTTCAATTAGATTACTTAAATAAACAGCCACCGCCTAAGAGAATAGTATTTAATCAACCAGTATTAAATACCAAACTGTCCATTTTATGGGAAATCTTGATATTCGGGAATTATCAACTTTCTCTTTGAACTTTTTCTCTATTTGTTTAAAAATGAGTATTGGTAGTTTTTTCCGAATATTCTTCCGTTTCTGATTTCTCTTCATGAAGAGACTGTAAATGTGCTATTATTGGAAGTAGCTAAACGCAAAATGTTGAGGAAATAATTCTATGTGACAAAAAGTGTGTTAAACTTCCATCAAGTTTTGTATACAAGTTAATTCTAGAAGTCCTTATTTTACTATAAGACTGATTCAAGTACAAAAAGTGGAAGTTTCATTATCAAATATAAATGTCATGTGATTAAATCTAAGGTGTTGATACTGTATTCTTTTTAGTCACAGAGGCAACTCAGTAGAGGAGGGAAGAAGGGGCCTGGTATCTGCAGATAATTTGTGACTTTGGAGGGAAGTTTACCAGGAATTTGTCCCCACACTTTGAACAAAGCGGGGCCCATTGTGGAGACCTGAGGCCACCTCCCTAGTTTCTAAGACCTGGACTTGCCTTTCCGGCCTGGGAAACCCCTGTCACTACTCCTCCGAGTGGATCACCCACCTCTCCATGTGGTCCGTGGCACTGCTGCAGATTGGGGGGAGGCTACTGAGGGATGTCGTTTGAGAGAGATTTCCTTGTGGGATGTTGGAAAGAAGGTAAACCACATCCCTGTTCCAGAAGGAGACTGAGGGACTTTATAAGAGCCAGTGGTGTTCTCCAAGATCCTTTCTCAGTCTGAGATTAGAGAGGACCTTCAGGTCCAAGAGCCATCTCTTCTGGCCAGCTGTGCATTCTGTGAGAAAACAGTAGTTTTGGAGGGTAACATAGTATTTGTTTTAAATGAATGTAATGAGATTTCTTTCCTGAAATGCTTTTTAGATACCTTCATATGATAAGATATGAGGGATATATTATTAAAGGGATTCCTAAACTTCTCTAAGAAATCTTCTAGACCAGAGGTTGGAAAATTGGGAGGGACTATGACAGGCCTCTTGTATTTTTAATGTTCTTTTTATTTTTTTGAGAGATGGGCTCTTGCTATATTGCCCAGGCTGGACTAGAGCTCCAGGGCTCAAGCGATCCTCTTGCATCAGCCTCTTGAGTAGCTGGGACTACAGGCATGCACCCTCAGGCCTGGCTCACTTGTTTTGTAAATAAAGATTCATTGGAACACAGCCATACCCGTTAGTTGATGTACTGTCTATGGCTGCCTCTGTGCTTCAGTGGCTGAATTGACTCAATGTGATAGGTACAGCATGGCCCACCATCCTAAAGTATTTACTGTCTAGTTCTTTAAGAGAACATTTGCCAATCCCTGAAACCAGTCCACAGAATCATAAAAGTCTACTTTGCTGAGGGACATACTTTGGACAACACTAGAGAAGACCTGCTAGATCTCCTGGGCCGGAGGGAATAAACCAATCACCCATGGCTAGTTTAGCCCTTAGACGTGTGCTGGTCGTAGCATTTATTTGTTGTTGCTCATTTACATTTGTTCCACACAATGCTTTTGAATGATGAATTATTTACAACATTAAAAAATTAGATTCCACATAAAAATGAATTTTTAGATTCTTCTGGCAGACAAACTACTATCACCAGGCTCGTATTTCTTCATGGCCAACACAGCTAGAGCTAAATGGTGGCTGCGTCTTTCAAAGGGTCTTCCCAGTTCACTTCAGCCGTTAGCACCCCCATATTGTGCCCTGTCCAGCCCCCTTTTTGTTTTAGATTGCCTCCTGGCCCTGGTAGGCGTTTGAGTTTGGGAGACTGATTTAGGCCATTCCCTTCACTTTATACAGGGCAGAAAACTGAAGCTTAGAAAAAATACATGTCTGAGGCAGTTTGTGGACTACAACACATCTCCTGTCTCCTTGTCCAGGGTTTATATCTAGTAGTCTCCACATTTTTAAAAAAAATTATTAATCTAGTTTTATATTATTTTAATGGACAAATAAAAATTATATGTATTTATGGCATACCACTTGATGTTTTGATATATGTATGCATTGTGGAATTACTAATTTGAACTAATTAACATTCATGACTTCATGTATTAATACTATTTGTTTGTGGGGAGAACTTTTTAAATCTACCCTCTTAGCAATTTCTGAGTATACAGTCATTGTTATTAACGATAGTCACCGTGTTGTGCAATAGATATCCTGAACATATTCCTCCTGTCTAACTGACATTTTATATCCTTTGACCAATATCTTCTCACCCCTTATCCACCCTTCACCCCCAAGCTCCTGGTAACCACTACTCTACTTTCTGCTTTTTTGAGTTCAAGATTTTTAGATTCCACATGTAAGTGAGATCATGCAGTCTTCGTGTTTTCTTAAACACTGTCTTTGAGATTCCTTTCCCAAGCTTTAAGATTACCGGAGCGCATCACAGACGTGCTCATTTACTCTAGTCATCTATAAGTTTTCAAAATGATTTAATCAAAGGAGTAGCACAAGCTCACAGAGTCAACATATTTGACTCTCTTCAACTTTTGTAGCGGTCGTCTTGACTTTCTGAGATGACGTTAAACGCTCTCATTCCGGACATTCAGATGTCCTGGACTGTATTTCAGGAGTAATGATGGGAGAGGGAATTTCCTGCTGCTTAATCATCAGCTTTGGGAGTTGAAGAACCCGAGTCACTCATTAACTGACAGGAAATACCTGTTACGGAGATTATATCTAGGCTTGTTAGCTGAGCAAAACTTCAGTAAGTGAAAAAAAAAATTATGCTCTATTAACATTTTAACCTTTCATTTTTTTTTTCCTGGAAAATGAATGCGGCTTGCTGTTTATGGTTATCATAATTTCCAACAAACTACTGATCAGTACAGTAACCAATGGGAAAACAGAATTTCATTCCTAGCATTCCACTGGGCTGACGACGTTGAATATGAGCTTTTATTCCAGGATCAACTTGTGATGAAAAAATGAATAGATTTTCCAAAGGTGTATTGCTAAAGAAATTTTAACATAAAAGTAAGATAGAATAGAATTGACTACAATCAACATTAAAACCTTATTTGTTTTACGTATTAAACATCCTAGCCTTAATAAAATCAATATATTATTAACAAATGTTTCAACAGTTTTAAAATTGGACTTTTTTGTTTTCCTATACTTTTCTAAGGATATTGGGAGAATGTACCTTAGTGAAATTTTCAGCAGATTTTTTAAAAACATGGTTAATTAATCTTGTCAGTCCTTTCTAGAAAGACATGCTTTATTTAGAAATAATTATTTTTCATTTTATAGCATCTTTATTTTTCTTAGAACAATTTATTAAGTATATTCAGTTTTATTACCTCCATCAATAGATAATTATTTAGTAGACTCTTTAATTATAGGTGCAAGTATTTGCCTATGTTATGATTCAAGCTTAGACTGGCTAATGTCCATCAGTTTTCACAAAGAACAGACAGTGCCTTCTCTACCAGTTTTATTTATTTTACTGATTACTGCTCTTTCCTGAGGAGTGGTACAGTATAACTCAATGAATAGTCTAAGTTCAAACAAATAACATTCAGTTAACAGGCATTTATTAAGCACTTCCATCTATTAGCTACTGTGAATATAGAGATAAGACAATTCATAAGCACTGAACTTATGAATTGTTGTTTTTTCTTTTCTAGAAATTTCTGAATTTGTACTTTTGCTTTCAGCTCCAGAATTTTGCACCTAGTGTGCTAAGCCTCCATTAACTGTTGGATTCTTACCCTTTCACCATGGTTAGTTCTGTCCTTCACAGCCGTGAAACTCTAATTCTAATTATTGGCTCCTTCCTTCCATGCCTAACAATTTATTGAATTTAGCATTTTTAGATTACTAACTCATTTTTAAATAGTAAAATTAAGATAAAAGCACTTTATCTTTACAAAGGACTTTATTCTTTGAGGATGGCCAAACTCTTTATGAGCATAGGTGACTTCCAGAAATTACTTTAAGCATGTTTACTTATGAAAAGTTATACAATTCATCTTAGTAACAACTGCAGAGAAAATTTGAAAGGAATTCTTCTTCTTCTGTTATTGCTGTTTACTGCGAGGGTTTACTCTCCCGTTGTTTGTATTATCACTAAGTAGATGTGATATGAGCAGTTGGCTACACATCAGTCTTTTTTAGCACAACTTGTATAAATATATAATGACTCCTTTCAGCAGCATACTTTTGGAAGAACAACAATAGAGAAGACAGCTTAACAGCTTTACAGCTTTTCATCAGCTGCCCGTTTTCAGTGATTACATTAAAAGAAAAACAACCTGGCTCTGAATTTTACCATTAATATTAAGTAAATACCTTAAAACACCTTTTTGGTAGCCTCAAAAATCAGTGAACACATACAGATCACATTCTAAAAGCAATTTGTTGAAGGTAAATACATCACTGACTAGCAGAGGGGATTGATCGTCTCTTCTTCCTTAACAATCTCCCAGCCTGTAAATCCATCAGTCTAGGAAAATTATGACATTGACTTTTTTACGCAGATATGCTGAATAATGGAACTAGGCAGAAGTAAAAAGTTTGTGTATAGTTTTTACATTTCGTATATTTATGAAAATTGGTATATTTGTAATATAGGATTTCATTTATCAATTTAATTCCCTCTAATTAAATTTGTCACTTGTATTTATACCATTTTTGATTTTTAAAAAATCTTCTCATTTAATTTCTATTGGTGTATTAGATCATTATAAACAGTGTTTGTTGAGTACTTATAAAGCAATGTCAATTTGCTAAACTAGAAGTTCCCCAGAAGGAACAACTAATGAAAACATTGAGAGGTAAATGTTACAATTTCCCATGGAAGAATACTACATATTGAAATTCACATTTTTACCATATGATGAAACTGATGAAAATGTTCAAGAAAATTGTTAAGTATCTTACTCTAAATCATAACTCTTCTGATTTTATTTCCTTATTTTCATACTAACTTTTAACATGCTGTAGTGGGAATGTAGCTAATCTAAAGACCTCTTTCCCACAACACTGTGTGCTTATCTCCCTTTGTCTTCCAGAGATACTGTATCAGTGCCAGAAGTGGCCTAAGGAGCCTTTGCTACTGCCAACATTTGTGTAATTTGAGATCCACAGGAACTCCGTCCAGCGGTCTCCTCTGTTGCATGTTACAGTGGCTGAGATTCCATCAGTCACTCTGAGCTTTAAAGGCCTTTTTAGTTTCCAGAAGTCCCTTACTAAAATACAAGTACCTACAGGAGAAGTGGCGTCCTGCAAAAAGTGGGGGTGCGTTGTGTGATGGGAATAATGAGCAGAAAGCATTCAAGATAAAATTCCAGCTCAGTCCTACCTCACCTTCTGCCTCCTCAAATGCTCTTTTTCCATAGGACACTTGCTTACGTTTTCAATCTTTAAAACTCCCCTCCTTTCTGCTTCCTTTCACAGCCAAGCTTCCTCTTCTTGCGTTCACTCCTCAAACCTCGGCAGTCCAGAGTTCCTCGTTCCCACACCACTGAAACTTCTCCAGAGCTTCTGTCAAGATCCCAATGCAGTGTTAAAGGCCTTCTCACAATGTATTATTCTTGCCTTTTCTGGTGTACTTGATATTGCCACACCCTCCATTAAACTTTCTTCTTTTGAATTCTGTAAAACCACCTTCTATAATACAAAAGCTGTTTTTACCTTCTCAGAGTCTATAGCTCTTTTTCTTTTATCTGTTGCTTAAGTATAGGAGTATGTATGCGTCCATCTTTTTCTCTTCTCAAGTCTGCAATCTAGCTCTGGTGATCCCAGCCACATCTATAGCTTCTGTGGAGTATTTCCTGGTTAAACCTCTTACAAAAACGTACAACTTCCCTTGTGTCTAGATGTCACACAGGCACCGCAGTTTTTATTACTGGACTTAGTGTTTACCTCACCTAAGTTTGCTCTATTCCAATATTTCCTATACCCTTTTATTGGATTGTTGTGTACCAATTTCTCAAGTTGGAAGCCAGCAAAATGTGCTCTCTATTCTTCCTTTTCCTGTCTCCAATTAGTCACTAAATCCAATACAGTCTAGCTTTAAATTTCTTGTATCCATCTCTTTCTGTCCATCCTCATACCCTCATGATATCAAGCCTGAATTATTAGTATTATTCCTGCTTCTTGTATTTTCCTTTTGGTTGTAGGACCTCAAAAATAATTGTTTTCAAATGTAGTTCTAATTTTCTCACCTTAGCTTCCCATTATTATTTTCCTATTGCCTTTAGGAAAGAGTTCCAAATTTCAGTAGTCATTCATAATGTGTTTAGTAATTTATTCAGTAAAGTTGGACACCCACCTACTATGTGTGCGACTCACCACTGGAAGAAAGACACAGGGTTCTGGAGTTCATGGTGTTTGCATTCTACAAGGCCCTCCATAGGTTACTCATTACTTATGTATCTGATCATGCCTACCTTTTTTTTTTTTTTGGCGGCGGGGCAGAGTCTCACTCTGTCACCTGGGCTAGCATGCCATGGCGTCGTCATAGCTCACAGGAACCTCAAACTCCTGATCTCAAGCGATCTTCCTTCCTCGGCCTCCCAGAGTGCTAGGATTATAGGCATGATTCACTGCACCTGGTCCCTACCAGTTTTTTACAGTTACCTGACTCCAGTACTGCCAGTACTTGGGTTCCCGGACCCTTGCAGTACCTCCTTGGTATATGTTTCAGAAATTCTGTCTGCCAGCAGTGTTCATCTCTATTCTCTTACCCCCAGCTCTCTTCCAACCTCATATGCCTCCTGGGTCTTCTTCCTTGTGATGAATTTCCTGTTCACTCTTCTCACGACACTGCTGTCACGTCCTGTGGACTACGACCACCTTTGAAGCATTTCCCTATGGCACTTAGAACAGTGACGCCATCTCCCATTCATACCTCTCGTAGAGCAGTGACTTTGCTTAGAGCGTCATGCTGGCCTCTGTGCCTCACATAGTGTAGGCAATGAGTAAATATTTGTTGAATGAACATGTAAAGGTCTGTGGTGAAAGCTTCTTGCCAGTCAATGTCACGTCATAGACCTGCCTGTAGGATTGGGCCTTTTTGAGGTATCACAATTCCTTCCTTGGGCCAGGTGCCTAATTCAATCAAGAAAGGAGAAACCATGCTTCTTGAGATGCTGTTGAACTATTGGGATATTTTCTACTTATGCACATCATTACCTACTTAGATATATTTTGCCAGCTCATGCACCTGCTGTGCCTTCAAATATTATTCCCACAGGAAAGTTTGGAAAATGTTTAAGTATTAGAATAAAATCACTATTATATAAATATTCCTTAAAAATCAAATATGTAAGTTTGTATATATAAGTATGTATATATGTATTTGTATTTATATATACACACACACATTTATCTCATATATTTATTTTTATGTTTTTATTCATGGTGCAATAACCTTTGTGGTAAGTTTAACTCATCTTCCCCAGCCTCAACCTATTGGCAAAAGTCTGTTAATTGTCAAAGGGAGATTTAGTGCCACAGAAAAATCCACTACTTCTACTAGAAAATCAGCTCAAAACTTGTTTCCTGCTGACGATGAGTCAGTAAAAGCTTGAAATAAAAAGACACAGAGACTGAATTGAAGTCACAGAAACATATTTCTGGAATTGCAAATAGCATATGCTAGTGCCTATGAACCAAAAATTATGCATTTTATGAGTAATTCATAATATCCAAGTTCACTTTTGAAACTTATCCTTAATGTTTATATTACTCATTTTTGTGAATTTCTACCAGAGCCTTGTAATTTATTCTACAAAAAGGCCCTGAACTTTTTGCACGAACTTTAAGGGCAATAACATTTCTTTTCATTTCATTTCATGTATGGATGGCTTATAAATTGAGTTAAAGATTTTGCGAGTGATTGCAATACTTTGATTTTCCATTTCAGAAAATTAAGGCACAGTGACCTTAAGTGACTTACTTGATATTGGAGAATTATTGGTGGACCCTTCTAGGGCTACTCCTATTACACCGATCATATGATTATGATTTTTTTTTCTGCATAATATCAGTAAATCATAAATCAAACTTGTATATTCTCTCTGTGTTGATCAAGGTTCCTACCTGATCCCACTCCCAGCGGCAGAACTAGCCAACTGTGCAGATCTGGGGACCCTCTGTCAAGGTAGGGAGCCGACGTCGTCCTCTGGAGTCTCTCTGCTTCCTACATGCTGTTTTGGGGAGTGTAGTTGTCATTGTTTTGATTTTTATCTTAATTTTCACTTGGCAAAGCCACAAAACCAGCAAAACAGAAGAATTTCTGGATGTGTTTAGTTGTGTGGGTGCACAGTACATACAGTGTGGAGAAGGAATGCATGCACACCCGGGATGACCACATTTCCATAGAGCACTGCATTTTTAAAAATGTGAATGGATTATGTGCTACTAAACAAGGGTTGATTTCATTTTTCCCCCATTTCTTCTCAAGAATGTTGCAAAGGTCCAGTATAAATACAGTGGTACAATATTTTGAAAACGTAGTCATAAAACAAGGGGATAAAGTAAATTGTATATTCAGTTAAGTTTAAGACCGGGCAATGAGGCAATTTATGATGTGCAATATAACTTAAATCTTAGGATAAAAATGGTTATACTAAGCTGATGTCCATGTAACTATATTAATTATGCTTCATGACTAGAGCTTGGTCAGTATTGCAGTTATACATTTTGTGGTCTAAATAGTTGCATGCTAAATAATATATAATTAAAGTTATACAAGTTTTAAAATAATATAAATATTTTGCTTTAATTTTATCATTGTCTTCCTAATTGCTCATGACCCTTTTTCATCCATTTATTCTATTAAATACTTCATTTTAAAGTAGCATGTTCTATGTACCACATTAAGAATCATGTCCATGCCTTTTGTAAAAGCTGGATCACTTATTAAGATGATCATAGCACAAAGGTGGCAGAGGCAGAAGTGAGACTAAACAAGTAGAAACCTCAGCTCTCTTCTGTGGTTCCAGTGTGGGAGTAGGTGGGTGGGGTGGGATGGGAAACTCATTATTATCTTTGTTTTCCTTTTAGAGACATTATTTCTCTGATATTATTATTGATCAATACCCTATGAAAATTAAGTGATTAAGTAGTTTCTTTACATGAACTCAGTGTAGTTTTTTTGTTTGTTTGTTTGTTTGTTTAGAGATGGCTCATTCTGTTGCCCAGACTGGAATGCAGTGATGTGATCATAGCTCACTGCAGCCTAGAACTCCTGGGCACAAACAATCCTTCTGCCTCAGACCCACAAATAGCTAGGACTACACGTGTGTGCCACTGTTCTTGGCTAACTTTTTTTTTTCTTTTTTGTAGAGACAGGGTCTCGCTATGTTCCCTGGGTTTGTCTTGAACTCTTAGCCTCAAGCAATCTTCTCACCTAGGCCTCCCAAAGTGCTGGGCTTACAGGAATGGACCCCTGCACCTAACCTCAGTGTAGTTTTAAAATAGTTATATGAAGTAGACCAAAATAACTTAATTTTATTTAGTTCAAGATCTGAAACTTTGTTTTAAAAGTTAAATTTTCTTATTTGTTTAATCTGTAGTACTTATTCTTTGAGTCAAAGGACCAGATTCCCAGATTTTTCTTTTGTTTTTCTCCCTTTGTCCTAAGTGACTAAAAAGCATTTTCATGATATACCTTGCATTCAGATAAACATAATTTGAACACAATACAAAAATAAGACTTCAAAAAGAAATTTTATTCTTAAGTATTATATATTACTTTAGAATGGAAAATTATCTTAATACATATTTGAATCAAGGAATTCAGTATTTTATATAGAGCCTATAGAAGATAATTCTTTGTAATCACTTAAATATTTAAATGTTTTAAATTTAGGTAGTTATTTTTAAACTTAGGAAAGACATGTAACAAATGGTCATTGTATATATGAATGTACATCTAATACAAATGTACATCTAAGATAAAGGAAAATTATGTGTGTAGTTTATTTTGTATATAGCTCCACTAGAATTCCTTAGAAAAATATTATCAAAGCATTGCATAAGGATTTAATCTTTGAGAGTTTTAATAGTATCAGAAGCATAGTTGACATAAGGCTTGCCCTATGAGGTACTAAACATCAATGTTTAATAAAGTTACTGGGATCTTTGGATGACTTATTTAGTCTACATATTTCATTCTTTTTTGTTTTTCTTTTTTACTTATCTTCTCAAGAAGAGATAATTTTCTTCTGAGATTTTATTTCACCATTCGCAGTGTGTTAGACAGACTGACATAGTTTAGATAACTTTCAAGCCATAGGTCTGTACAGACTGCCTTCTATAAATTTTTCTTTTTACAAACTCAAGAAACTGAGTTCAGGAAAGGTTTAGTAATTTGCTGGGTCATCGCCAGCCTGTTAATGGAAGACCTAGGTCTAGAATCTAGCGTCTAAATGTCATTTCTCCAATCCCTTTGTGCCAGCTCCAGACCTTTGTGCTATATGGCACCAAAGACCATGTGAACTGATTCTTAATGTGCCATAGAAAGTATTGCTTCATTTTATGCATTATAACTTTGGAGTCTGTTGTATTTAGTGGCAAGAGATGGTTTCCATTCCTCCTCTGTGTATTTTCATGCATTAATTATAGATTGCTTATCTGTATTAACTGTCATGTGCTCCTTGCAAAATTACATCTTTCTCATCTTTATTACCAGCTACTGTAAACTCTGCTAGTACTACACCACCCACTGTCACCACTAACATGCCTGTTACTAATAGACTCGATAAACAAAGGAATGGTAAGAAATTATTACCTTTTATATTTTTAGTATGTCTAACATAAAAAGTTGTGTTCTAAGGGTGGAAATATTTAATGTTCCAACAAACCTTATTGGAGTCAGTCAGTGCATTTGTACGTTTGCAAGACTAGTAAAACAAATATCACTTAACTTTGAGTTTCCCATTCTTACAACTAGTGAAGTGAGCATATTTCCAGTATTCCTTTTCTGCAGTTTTAGCTAAACTTTCAAAGGAAGTTTAGGAGAGAGGGATTTAATTAAAAGGAATTTACTTGCTTTATAATAGAGATCTGAGAAAAAAATTTTGTCAGATTATTCTCTTTAGGAAACTAGTGTTTAAAGGATTTTATAAATTTCAAAAAACTAAGTAATTTTAGGAATTTAATTTCTCACTGAAGTGAACTTTCTGGTCAAACATTTGCAACATTTAAATCAATTTCCTTTGCTTTCTGTTTTTATTTGTCAAAGAATAAATGTGATTATATATTAACTAATCATAAATCAATTTTAATGACAAAAATTAAAGTCATTTCCAACACTTCTTGACTTCTTTATCCATATATATTTTTCCATTTATATTATTTGTAATTTGCAAATACAGCAGTTATATAAGGTAATAAATGAACAGAGGAAAAGCCAGGTGAATTGAGTTATTATTTAATTTGCTACCTATATGGACCACCTACATAGCCTTTTGGTAATTCAGAGTTAGTGATTTCAGTCTCTTCTAATAAAGATAAATTCCAATCAAGTGATAACACCATTGCTTTGACTACAATAATATTCTCAAATATGAGATACTAGAAACAAAAGAATTTTCTAAACCCCACTCATTTAGCTTGTGAGGCCAATACATCTGTAATGTATCACCAAGGACCCAAAACCCAGAGAAAAGAAACCCACATAGTTCATTTTTTTCTTTTGGCTTCAAGGGTTACATCAACTTCCTCTGTAAGGACATTTAAATTCGAGTATGGAATATTTTACATAAAACGCAGATATAAATCTCATTAGGGTTATAAAGACATCGATTCAGGGAAGTGTTTATAGTTATTCTGGTAGTTATACCAAGGAGATTTATGATGGAGCAAAAATTTCAGCAACCCCCAAGAAAGCAACAGCAGCTGAAGTTTCCAGTGCATATTTCACATGGACTCCAGCCAGTAGATGGGAATATTATAATTCCAACTAAGTATTTCACTCTTTGTATGAATATACAAAGAGCCTCTGTGGCATTCTCCCTCTAGGACTGGCACATCCTCCACTGCCCAAGAACATTTATATGATGCTTCAGAGTCCTCGCCTTGGTGGAGTGAAGCTGTATTCACTCAGTCATGTCATTTCTGACATTCTTGAAGAAAGCCTCGTTCAATCCATCTCTCTCTGCGTCATAACCTTCATTGGGGTTTGAACAAAGCAAGCAAATGTTAGAATCCGTTAAAATGGTTTGTCTTGACCACATTAATGGGAAAAAAATTGAATTCAGATGATTCTTGACCAAAATGTAATCTCAGCATTTAGAAATATTCAAAAATCATTATGTGGTAGAAATATTCTCAAAATCGTGTACTCAAATTTGTGTAGTATCTTAACATTTTTACTACATACTTGAGCCACCTATACTACTTACTTAATGGATTTTCTTTCCTAAATTGACTCCCTTTTTTACTTAAACATCTGTATTTACATGGGAAAATCAATTTCACTATTAGAAACTGAAACCACTACTACTTGTTATGAAACGGCAATGAAAAGTGAAAATAAATGTAATGTGAACAGTGTTTTTGGAATCTCCCTATATTCTATTATCTTCTCACATCTCAAAGCCTGAATCCTTCATCACCTTTTTAAAAAGGAAGAGGAACAAAATATTAGGGATAGACTACGATCAGGATTTTTTTTTCTTTGATGCAATCAAATTTGAAATAATTGAAAAGATAATTTTTTCATCTTGTGAATAAATGCTATTTTATGTCATGTCCTGTACTAAGATTATTCATACATTATCAACAATTTCTTATTCTTTGGGAAACTGATACAGCAAATATTCTTAGGTTTATGATCTGAAATATTAAAGAATCCCATATTGTTTACTGTAAGAAAGATAAGTACAGCTGTCAAATCTGCTGTCTGTCATATCCTGTCCTTTCAACTCTGGTCTGTCGGAGTTTTGCTGAGTTCATCAGTTATGATAAGCCAGTGTGGGGAGAGGAGAGGGATCAAGATTGTTTAATAATCAGATATATATTCTTAGTATATCAATAAAATTTGTTTTCCTGGATTTTGTGAAATGTTCCTATTTTTCTGTGTAAAATTCTTTTTGTTATTTTCAGCAGGACTTCAGTCCGATTCTTTAGATTACTCCATGTCCTCACTTGAATTCATCTGTGGGTTCTTGGAAACTTCAAGTTCAAGTGAAATGATGTAGCGAAACTGATTTTACTATAGGCTAATTGATATAAATAAGAGTTAAATTCCATCAGCATATTCCTGGTCACAAAAACATCACCAAACTTCTAAATAAAGACCCAAAACACTTCTAATATTAAACATTGAAATAAATGAGTGCTATACATGCATTTAAGAAAGATTAATGAAAACAGAATTAGTTACCCAATTCTTGATGAATCAGTGAGTGACAGCAGTTGTTATGGTGGTGGGGTCAAATCACAGAATAAATACAAAGTGAAACCTGTGAGGAGCCCCTCCTCCCACCACTCAGTTCAAAATCAGTCACAGACATCGTGGCAGCTCGCTGAGCACTTTCCTGCTGCATCTCCTATCCTTGTGCATTTGTACGACTACCATAGACTTCATGAACTTTTATTTAGTAATAATTTGTATTCATTCATTTCTTCATTTTCCACCCCACTTATGCTCGTCAAGGACAAGTGTGGCCAGAACCTCTCCTGGCAGCTCAGGGTGCCAGGCAGGATCTAGCCCTGGCCAGGACACCATCCCATCGCAGGGCTCACTCATATACACCATACTCACTCACACTGGGATCTTTGGGATGTGGGAGGATGCCGGAGTACCCACAGAAAAACACAGATGTGGGGAGAACCTGCCAATTCCACACAGACAGGGACCCCAGCCAGGAAATGATTTTTTTTTCCTCACCAATGTTGTTACAAAGTGACCTTGAATGAAGCAATGTTATTCGAAGACTTGCTGTATATCCTAAGAAAGTCTTATCTTTTAAGCTACTTTTCAGAAACATATTTCATGGATAATCTAGGTATTCCCACAAATAACGAACCTGTGTACCTTTTCCATTATTTTCCCAAGTAAAGCTCTTGGACTAATTATTTTCATTCCAAATCATATCTTCTATGCTTGAAATACCACTCCACTAGTACTGAATCGTAAATTTCTGTGAGGTTAGCACAAGCAACCCAAGTAAGGAATTAACTCCATTAGTTCTTATTGTTCTAAAAATCTAGCTTGCAAGTAAGTACAAATTGTAACTCTGCTTCTAGTTTCCCACCTATATTTAGTTATTCAAATAATAAATTCCCTTGCAGATCATTTGTTTGGATCCAACAGTCCCTCTAGCTGTACATACCAAATAGCTTCAGGAAATCGTGTGTGTAGTAACTGCAGGATGCCAGTCATGTTTTAAATGCCACTGCCCTACCATGATTGCCTCATCACCAGTTCTAAGAAATAATCGCAAATCTTAATATTTGGTTTGTATTTTAACATCCATCTTTTTAAATATACATATTTTAAGCCTATTATTTCAAATCTGTATTTTACATCCTTGAATATAGAGTAGTGTCATTTCTATAACCTTTAAGAAACTCTGAAAAGAATGTTAAGAAGTTAGTTTAAAGAAAAGGAAAGATCAATTGGAGAGAGACCTACAGAAAGAAATAGTGTTTTGATACCACGTCTGTAAAGGCAGACAGTGATTTCTACTTTGAAGTTCTTCATGGCTGAAGGGATAGCTAAACAGAAAATGGATATATTCTTAAATGTGTCTTTTTTCAAGAAGCATCTATCATGGGTTCCTCTGGCCTGGATGTCATTATTAACACAATGCATACATCTTTTGAAGTCTCTGGAACACATGAAGATTTATGAATAGCTTTTATATTGAGACACCATGGGAGTTGTTACATTTATAGGAGAAGATGACTTGACTGCTATAATAACATGGAAAATCCTGCATCAGTGTGTCTTAATTGTGCCTTTCCTCCAATGGCAATGTTTAAGCCAATTATTTTGCTGCAATCCAAAACCCTTCCACTAGACCTTCCATGGACAGTTTTTTAAATCTTGTTTTGACAGTTTACTCTTGGCTGTTTCTCACTTGTTGATTACTTGTTGACTACCCTGTTCAAAAAATTTAAGTATAACAAGGCTCCTTTGAGTAGTTTTTGGCAAAATTTACAAAATAGCTCACTCTGAAGCATCTAAAGAAAAACTGCTTGAAAATTAGTCATAGCATGAGAGAATCTACAACAAAAGATGCTGGGTTATTTGGTATATTAACATATTTATTTCCCATAAGCAATATAATTCTAGGGAGAGTACTCTCTGTAGGCTGTCTCTGCTATTAGATGTCTTTCCCATTTATAAAAATAGTGAACTGGCCGAAAAAGTGGGGCAGGAAACATTTAAAATTTAAAGAAAGTGTTTTAAAATTTGGATAACTCCACAAAATTTCAAAAATGCCAGTGCTTGAAGCTACTGATTTTTAGTATTTTGCAATGTTTCCTAAGAGAGGGAACGAACACTACTCTTACAACAAAAACATGCTTTTGGTCTCCATCTAGTGGTAGCTTTTCAGATACTCTACTAGCATCGGTAGACAGATGCTCCTAATCTCATGATGAGGTTAAATTCCCATAAACTCATTGCAATTCAAGAATATCGTAAGACAGAAATGCATTTAATACACCTTAAAAGTGCTTAGAACACTTACATTAGCCTAAAGTCGGGCAAAATCATCTAACACAAAGCCTATTTTGTAATAAAATGTTGACTATCTCATGTAAATATTGAATACTGTACTGAAAGTGAAGAATTAAATGATTGTATAAGTCCTCAAATTACAGTTTCTACTTTAGAAACTGTAGAAATTCTACTACTACTGAGTGCCTATTGTTTTCACACCATCATAAAGTTGATAAATCCATGATTTTACATGGTGATATCTACAGTGTCAAAGTTTTAAAATCAGAGTTATTATCCTTTGTTTTATATGTTCCTCTAAATATTTTTT
>CAUYRT010086056.1:0-16424 GCA_963574885.1 Lepilemur ruficaudatus | reverse complement strand
AATATACTGCAAATATGAATATTCCGTGTTTGGTACTAATGAAATGATGCTTTCTCTTGAAAAGATGTTTATCATATTTACTTTAAAGGGGGTTTATATAGCTTCCTAGAATATGTCTCACATATTCTTAGCCAATCTTGACCATATAATCTTGTCTAGGAAAAAAATGTAGGCACAGTAAAATCAATATTTTCAGGCAACTGTGTAGGTCCTCTGAAAGTATCCCTGCATGCTTTAATGAAAAGGAATTTTGTATTCAATCAGTAGTCAACAGTATAGATTACATGCAATGTGTTTTAAACATACAGTTTGAGTTTGTTAGACATGCTTTAATATCTAACAGCATTATTCATCAAAACCTATAACCTGAAAATTTCTGTGTGTTTTGTTTTTATATACTGCAGTTAGGATAATTTATAACTTTTCCCATTTTAATATTTGTTTTAATTAAGATAATAAGGTGATGATCTGTTAATCATGTCTTTCTCGCTGTGTTAATCCCTAATTATATTCTCAGTATGTACTACCTCTGGCTCCTAAATAACTTGAAGAGAGAATTTCCAAAGGATGATCAATAGTGAATTCAATCGGTTTTTAAGAGATTTATATGAAGACACTATTTACTACTGCTTTCCGTCATTAAGCAGTAATTATTGCTTATGTATTTTTCATGTATGACTTCATTTGCTATGTGAGAAGCAGTTTTATGTCCATAGAATGTATCTGTTTATTCAGAGATACCTCTGATCCTATTACTGCTCATTGGGGAGAAGTTCTGGGTGATTCTTAGTAGCCTCTTTGTAGCTTGAAAATGTTAGGATTATTTGAGAAGGATATTTTTGTAGCACTAATGTCTATTACAATAGATGCTCGATAATTAAGACCTGGGCTTTGCCCTTATGGAGCTTTAAGACTATAAGGTGAATGTGGCAAAATACATACATATTTGGTTTCTCCCCCTGGTTCCTGACATAGAGCTCTTATACCCTTTGTAATTTCTTGGGTGATAGGAGAAACTGTTGTTCTAAAAAGGCAACTCTTGGGGGGTTTCTGGAGAGCTTCAGGATGGGGCCTGGTTATCAGAAAAACCAAGCCACGATTAGGTTGGAACTTTCAGCCTCACTCTCCATTGTCTAGGGAGGAGAGACAGGCTGGAAACTGCGTTAATATTCTATCTTGCCTACATGACGACGCCTCCATAAAATCCCTGAACTTTGGAGTTCAGAGAGCTTCCAGGTTGGTGAACACATCTACGTGCTGGGAGGGTGGGAGGGTGCACAGCCCAATTGCATGGGGACAGAAGTTATTGTGCTCAGGGCCCTTCTTGACCTCACTCTACTTACCCCTATTTCTGGATATGTGTCTGTATCCTTTGTAATATCCTTTATAATAAACCAGTGAATGTAAGTAAATATTTCCCTGAGATTGGGGAGTCATTATAGGAAATTATGGAACCTGTGGAGGAAGTTATGAGAATCTGCAGTTTGTAGCCATTGGGTCAAAAGTACAGGTGACAACCTAAGACTTGCGATTGGCATCTGAAGTGGGGGGCAGTCTTGTGAGATTGAGCCCTTAACTTGTAGGGCTTGCACTAACTCTGTACATTTAGTGTTAGAATTGAGTTAAATTTTAAGACACCCAGTTGGTGTCCACTGAAAATTGGAGAATTGGTTAGGGTAAGAAACGCCTCATCCAACTTTCGGTGTCAGAAGTGAAGTCATGTCAGTAGAATCTGTAGAAAAACAGAGTTGTCATTTTTTTTCTTTAGTGTGACATGCATAAACAGGCAACTATGTAATAATATCACATAAAATGAAAAAACAATAAGAGTGAAATTCAATCAAAACCAGGGTAAATTAACCTAGCCAGACTGGGGAAAAAGTTGTGGAAGTCTTCCTAGAAGAGATAACTCTTGAGTTGAATCTTCAAGAATAGAGGTAGAATATCAAGAGGAAAGGACAAAGATGGGAAAGAATCAGCAGTGTGCTCAGAGTGGCTGAGTAGAATGTGTGAAGCAGGGTTTGGCGAGACATGTATCTGGCAGGTAGTCAGAATGAGAAAATTGAGTCTTGACTGTATCATTTGAAGAAATGGGGACCTGTCAAGGGGTTTCAGGATTTGATTAGCTTAGTCAGATGTTTGTTTGTGGATTTTCAGACTTGGGAAAAATCGTTGGAGAAAGATGTTGAAGAACATTAGACCACAACCAGAATGAATTTTCTCTACCTAATGACTGGACTGTGACTTAGAGCCTTGTGTTCCTTTTCATTCTAAGATGTTCCTACATAAGGGGTTGAATTAGTAAATACCATGTAAAGCTTTCAGTGCTGTCTCATTTTCTTTTAGGACCTAGGACACCCTAGGACATGCTTATTTCATCTATATAGTGGTATCACAACTTGAAGTACATTGATGTGCCTTAGGTTGTCTTCTTTCCTAGACTAGCTGAATGAGAGGGATTGAGTGTAGAAGTGACTCAGTCTGCTCTTTTATTCTGAATTGAGTTGTTCAGATTATTTGATTTTTTCTCCCTCAATTTAACTGGTTTATTTGTTTTAATTTTATGTAGCAAGAGTTTATAAAAGAAAATATTCTAGAACTAGGTCTATACAAAAGTAGTATAAGTGATTTATTTAGAGAACGCAGCATATTGAAATGAATAATTACTCCTTGGATTATAAGATCTTTAATTGCCAGCTGCATACACATGGTTAAGGTAACTTTATCACCTCCTTAATATCTTTCCTGAACACACTCGAGACCTTTATTTAATATATTCTTTATAAATTTCATTCTCCCTGGCCATTCACCTGTAATTTGTTTTTCCTGATTATTCACCATAGCACTTAAAATCTCTCTTTCTCTATCTCTTTTTCTTTTTTATACACATTTGTTTATTGCCCGAATTTCCACTGAAAAATAAGCTTTATAAGGTCATAGTTTTGCTCAATAATCTGACGTCACTGTCTGAAACAATATCTGCCACATAATAGGCTGTCAATAAATAATTATAGAATGAATAAATAAATTAGTAAATTACATTTCTTCATGGAAGTTTTATTTATCCAGTTTATATATGTCTATTAATTGCCTATACTGGGATAGATATAAAAACAGATTAAAATAATAGATTAAAGAAATAATAGTTAAAGTTATTGAGTGCCTACTAAGTTCCAGATACTATGTAAGAGATGTTATTCATTGATATTTCATAACAGCATTATGGGGTTTGTACTATTATTAACCCAATTTTTATGAGTATTCTGAGTAACATAGAGGTTAAGAAACACACCTGAATTCATACAGCTGTCATGAGGGGCAGAGGTGAGTCTCAAACCCAGACTTTGGTTGATAATCTTATTCTTTACACTTTTATTAAATGGATTTAGACTCAAAAAATTAAATTTGGAAGGAACGTACCTCAACATAATAAAAGACATATATGACAAACCCATTGGTAGCATCATACTTAGTGGTAAAAAGTGGAAAACCATTCCTATAAGATAAGGAAGTAGACAGAGATGCCTACTCTTGCAACTTTCATTTAACATATTACTGCAAGTCCTAGCCAAAGCATTAGTCAAGAAAAAGAAATAAAAATAAGCATATTTAAAAAGAAGAAGTAAAATTGTCTGAATTTTCAAATTACATGATCTTATATTTAGAAAACCCTAGACTTTGCCAAAAAACTGTTAGAACCTAGTAAACAAATTCAGTAAAGTTTCAGGCTATAAAATCAACATACAAAAATCAATAATGTTTCTGTAAATTAAGAATAAATCATTAAAAAAAGAAATCAGGAGTATAGTCCCATTTACAATAGCATCAAAAAATACATATAGGAATAATTTTAACCAAGGAGGTGAAATATCTGTATGCTAAAATCTGCAAAACATTGATGAAAAACATGACAGAGATACAAATAAATTGAAAGCTATCTCAGTTCATGGATTGAATGAATCAATCCATTAATATGTTCATAATACCCAAAGCAATCTACAGATTTAATGCAATCCCTACCAAAATTCAAATAGCATTTATTTTGCAGAAACATTTTTTCGCAGATAAAATAATTCTAAAATGTATACAGAACCACAAAAGTCATCCCCTACAGACAAACCAATCTTGAACAAAAAGAATAAAGTTTAAGGAACCTCACTACTTGACTTCAAAGTGTTTCTTGAACCCTTGATTACACAGTTATAGTAATAAAAACAATATGGTATTAGCATAAAAAGACATATAGACCAGTGATACAGCATTGAGAACCCAGAAATAAATCCATGCATTTTATAGCCACTTGATCTTTTTGACAAGGAGCCAAGAACACACAATGGGGAAAGAATGATCTCTTCAAAAAAAGGTGTTGAGAAAACTGTATATTCACATGCAAAAGAATGAAATTGGACATTTATCTCATACCATACACAAAAATCAACTCAAAATGGATTAAAGACTTAAATGTAAAGCCTGGAAGTATAAAACCACTAATACAAATCATGGAGGAAAACATTCATCCGAGCAATAATTTTTTTTTGGGGGGGGGAGATATGACCCAAAAAGGATAGGCCACAGAAGCAATAAAAGACAAACAGGATTGCACGAAACTGAAAAGCTTCAGCACACCACAGGGAAAAAATCGACATTGAAGAGACAACCTATAAAATGGGAGAAAATATTTGCAAACCACACATTTGATAAGGAGTTAATATGCAAAATATATAAGGAACTCAAACAACTCAATAACAAGAAAATAAATAACCCAATTAAAAAATAAGCCAGGGATTTGAATAAATATTTCTCAAAAGAAGACAAATGACCAAGAAATATCTGAAATATATGAAAAATGTTCAACATCACTAATCATCAAGGAAATGCAAGCAAAACCACAATGAGATATTGCTTCACATCTGTTAGAATGACTATTATCAAAAAGGTGAAAGATAAAAAATGTTGGCAAAAATGTGGCAAAAAAGGAACACTTGTACATTGTTGGTGGCACTGCGAATTAGTATAGCTATTACGGAAAACAGTATAGAGGTTCTTAAAACAATTAAAAAGAACTATCATATGATCCATCACCCCCATTTCTTGATATTTGTCCACAGAAATAAAATCATTATCTCCAAGAGCTATCTCCACTCTTGTGTCCATTGCAGCATTATTCTCAATATCCAAGATATAGAAACAACCAAAGTTCTATCAATTGATGAATAAAGAAAAGGTGCATATATATAATAGAATATTACTGAACCTTATAAAAGCAGAAAATAGTGCCATTTGCAATAACATGGATGAACCTGGAGGACATTATGTTAAATAAAAAAAATCAGACACAGAAAAACAAATACCATGTGATCTCACTTATATGTAGAATCCAAAAAGGTAGAACCTGCAGAAGCAGAGAGAAGAGTAAAATAATGGTTTCCAGGAGCATTGAGGTGGGAGATGGGGAACAGAGAATGGCAGAATATTGGCCAAAAGGCCCAAAATTTTAGTTAGAAAGGATAAATAAGTTCTAAATTTAAAAAAAAGGACTTAAAATAAGACTAATATATAACCCATCACATTGAAATACAATGCATGAATAAAAGAACAAAAGAAATGTAATTCAGCAATCAATAGGGTCATAATTGTGGGTATCTGTATATCATTAGAAATTGCTGCATTTATGATCTTTCTGGAGGTCTAGATTGAGCATATTTTAAGGCAAATTTCTGAAGCTACACAAATGCACGTATTTCAGTGCAACTTGCTATATCCTGGGCATTCTGAAAATAGTGCCAAGAGGGAGTCAGGCTTGTCTTGTTACCAGCAGAGAGTTTAGATAATGTGGCATTTGGGAGGAAAAATAAACCAAACACTTTTTTCTATCCTCTAAGGGTCAGTAACTAGGACTTGCTAATTAAACTGACAAATGACAGATTAACAGAAGAAAAAGCATATATATTTTATTTGATGTTAATGTTTTATTTTATTTTTTCATGCAAGGAGCTATTCATAATTAAGAAATGAAGATCCAAAGAGGGGTTAAACTCAGGGGGAGCCTTTACACCCTTCTAACCAAAGGTAATAAATTGTAGAGAAGTGAGAAGATAAAGGAAAAGAAGTTTGGGCTTCTAAGGGTGGCAAATCATGGGAAAGTAAATATATGGGTGAAACTAACGGAAAACAGGATTATTTAGTAAGATTTTGTGTATGCAGACTCATTCTGATACTGTTTCCATGTCTGCTAATAAAGGTTGTTCGTTCCTTTCTGGTACAAGAGAGGAAATGCCTTCAAAAGGAAAATTTATGCCTTAATTTTAGGCAGCTAGAGGAAGGCTAGAGAGCTTTTTCTTTGTCTGCTTTTTCCTCAATTGCTTTCAATTCAAAATAATCCTGTGCCAAAATGGCATTATTTGGGGGTGGCATATTTTGATCTTCTTCATGGTATACGGATAATAGATTTAAAAACTCATCAGAATCCTTGGATTCCAGATTACATACTCTTCCTACTTCATCAATCCTGAATAATTCTTCAAAGTTGTTTCACAAATTAACTCCACTCCTCAGGCATCTAAGGACAATTCATCTTAACCCTCTTTCCAATCCCCAACCTTTACCCTTACCATGGAACTAGATTTTGGACTATCAGTTCAGACTCTCTTGCTTAAATTCCTCTCTCGCTGTGCTATCATCCTTTTGTCTATTTCCCGCACAGACACTACTATGAAGAGTAGGAGGACATTATCAACATCCATCAACAAGGAAAATAATTTATTATGCTGTTCTTTATGTTCCAACAATTTAGAAAATTGATGTTAAAGACCCGCCCATCTCTCCTTATGCATCAAAGGACAGTTAATAATGTCAAATCACCAATTATAAGGAAATACATTTGTGAGCCCACGCTTAATTGCATTCTTGTAAGTCAGTTGAAATAAACAGAAATAACAAATGAGTTTAGTCTCTACTTTTGCACCAAACAAATCTCATTACTTATAACTACTAAAAGATTAATTATCAACTGAGAGCTACATGAACCGTATTTATTTTAGTAATATATCTGTCTTACAGGCTTACTGAATTCTCCTTTGCTCACTAATTTATTTGCATAAACTTCATATTATTGTCTAAGAAAAAAAATACTAAGACTCGCAAGCATCTGAAAAAAACGTGAATAAATGGGTCTTTTTTTCTCAGTTTCTTCTCCGGAGTTAAGGTGAAGTAAAATTAAAATTGGTTAGGCAAAATTAGCAACCAGTACACTTAGCAATGTCTAATTAGAAAGCTAAATGTGATTAATCTGTAAATTGAAAGGCACTGCTTCTCTGCAATTCTTTTAATCAATGGCTATTCATCTTTATTTGAATTTTAGACCATATTATATTTATAATTTAAATATATGTATTACATGTAAATTAAAAAGTCTAATTGCTTTAGTAGGACCAACTTTTGTCTAAGAAATATAACAGTATTTAGTGCTTTTCAAGAATCAGGAATGGCTACTTGCAGCTGTCAATCACTGATGTTTCTATATTAACTATAGCTGCCGGAATTTTTTTAAAAAAAATTCTTCTGTCAGTTTCACCTTTTGATATTCTCATAAGCCGCCCTTTCCATCTGTGGGACTTACAATGCAAATTGAATTTCCTTTGTCATCCATAGAACCATATGTGAATGAATTAAGAATTTTATTCAACAAAATATTCCAGGAAATATAGAACTTGGGAGTGCAGTCTGACTTGGGACATGGGGCTTTGAAAAGGATATGACAGAAAAAAGTTCAACTGTTTCCACCAAGCAGTGGAGTGATTTTTTTTTTTTTTCTTCCTTTTCTGAGTATATATCTGTGGCCGGGCAGTTCTATTTGTTGAGTGTTATACTAAAGAGAAAATGCATTTGGCGAAAGCTATGCTATATACATACATAGGTACCTGGGTGATAGAGCTACTAATACACATAGCTCACAGGGACATTTTCCTGAGGAGTATATAAGTAAGAGCTAAAGCAAACAGATGCTGGCTATTCAAACTTGGGTCTATGTGCATATATGTAGGCTTGACCTTCCATTAGTTAGAGATTTTACCTTCTTTTTAATAAATGATTTAGACAAACACACACAGTCCCTTAAGAACCAATGTAAGCAGTGAATATTAGTATACTGATACTTACAATTATTCTGCGTCGTATTTAAAATCTCCCATTTACTCTTCACCACACTATTATTTTATTAAGATTACCTAATTAATATACACAGTATTAGAGTTTAACTCATAGTCACATTTGTTATTTACTGTCACATTTTGAGGCATTTCCTCTGGATAATATGTTTATTATCTAATTATTATCCAATATCTAATTGGATAATCCAATATTATTATCTATTATTATCCAATATCTAAATGACCACAGACTATATAATATTTTTTTCATACAGTTAAATACAAAATGATATAATGACATATAAACACACCATTTAAGATGATCTGATCTTAATATTACACCTAAGTTAGTTTTTAAAATATCTTTTTCAGGAGTCATTTGTAATGACCTTGAAGCCTTCTGGGACTTCTATCAAGATTTATTAAATATAAGTTGATGATGATATCTTGTCACTAGGCTTTTATGAAACATGTGTCTATAGTAGTATGCAGGTACATCACTGAAACTCATTTGCTTTAGCAGAATCTTATAGTTACCAAATGCAGATGAAAAATAATTGTTATTTAAATGTTGTATAACCAGGGCAAAGATGGATTTTTTTTAATGAATCCAAACAGTTTCCTTAAAAAATATTACCACTTTTGAAATTTCCACATGCATGCTACCATACACAAGTTTTATGGATCAATTTAAATGCTAAAACCTTCCAAATGAAAGAAAAGGATTTCAAAAATACTTGTATATTAATTGAAGATTCTGAGGTCAATCAATAGAAAGTCATTCCAGGCATCGTATTTTTTAGGATTGCATTAATGTTCCGTTTTCTCCCACCACGCAAATACCTACTACCCAAATTTCTTTGTAAAATAATTGGAATAGAATAACTTCATAGCCCTGTAAATTAATTTAATTGTCATAATGCCTCCAGTTTCTCTGTGAAACCAAAGCTTTAATTTGCTTTTGCTGTAGCTTAATTTCTGCATGACTTTTTAAGGTACTGATAGCCAATCGAGAAAAAGCAGGCAACATGTTAAAATGTCATCAAAGCAGCATTCTATTTTAAAACAAAGACATATATTCTAATTCCAGTGGCAATGATAAAGCACTCCAGGGTGTGCTTTAATGGGCCATTAGTTTTCTTCTAGGGTGGTTGAAATTCTTTGGCCTATAGCCTTCTGCTCCCCTGAGTCTCTGGGCCTCCATTAGACCCATTAAAACTCCCTGGAATGAGGTTTTTGTCTAATGTGATTATTATAAAAATGTCCAAGTTACACATTTATTCTCCAATTTGCAATGGCACTGGCATTTTACTTGCCTAAATGTTGACATGGGGGTCTTCATGTACGGTGCAGACAATCAATTAGAAGGTAAAAAAAGAAATTTTCAGGCCTGTGTCAGTGGAGGCAAGAGAAAAAAATGAGAAATGTCTGAGTTATCTAAGTAAGAGTAATTTTTACACATGCTAAATATATAGTGGTTTGAACAGTTTTGGCAAATTTCCACAAATCACAAATTTGATAGATTGTTCTCAGCTTAGTGTTTCAAATTATCTTCCACCCCCTCCTCTGTTGTAAATAGAGCAACTCTTGTGTGTGTGTGTGCCTTTTTACTACTTTAATACAAATGCACATGCTATTTTATAACACTAGTAAGAAAACAGACCCTGTATTAAGAGAAAACTGACTTGCTTTCAGCGTGAAAGACATAAGAGGCCAGGAATAGAATGTTGTTTTTTACCATCTAGCAAACTTTCTTTGAAACAAGCATCCTTCCCTATTAAACACGGATCTGGTGGAAATATCAATATGTTCTTGTTCCCCCTTTCAATGATACAGTTCAATCTATTATGTCCCATGAGCTAATCAAGGTAATTTATCTACCTGTGCACAATGATCAGTGTTAGGGTGATCCAAAATAGGACAGAAATTCTTCTTTGATACCTGGAAATTTGGAGAAAGAACTAATGTCTCTTTTTTTGCACTAGAAGCAGTGAAATTTAGCCTTCGGACTTTCTGGGGCCATTGTTCTTGCCTTTGTTCTATGTGTTGGCTTCATTTGAGACATTGTTTTTTCCATTGTTATGTATTAGATTAGCTAGCTAGATGGATGGATAGATATAGATAGATAGATTGACAGATAGATAGATACATCTGTAAGAGAGGAGGAGGAGTGGGAGGAGAAGAAGAAAAGAGTGAGGAAGGAAGGGAGGGAAAGAGAGAGCCCTCATAAGTTTATGTAAATCACTGAATTCAGCTATTGAAGGCAGACGTGCCTTCTGATGCCTCAGTTACATAAACTGGCAAATTATCTTTTCTGCTTAAGTTGGGCATTTTCACCTTGCTTGAATAGAATAAATATTGGCTATTATATTAGGTTCAGGTCCCTATCCACACTAGAATTGTCTAGTTTTTGGTTCATTATCATGTGACCTTTTATTCTGGTAACTTTCCCATCTTTTTCTTCCCCCATGAGCTATCACACCCAATTAAGTACACATTTTCTTCCTTCTTGACCTTCTTTTTCCCCAGATTCTGATGCTACCCGAAGTTGCAACTGCAGCCAATACAGGGTCTCCTTTAATTCTGACAACGTTTATATTATTAACCAGTAATGCCCTTCATTGTCAGAAGAGCTAAAAAGTGAGACATACGCTCTCCAGAGTGACATAGGGGTCAGTGTGTCGACCACCTTGGAGGCAAGAGCTCTGATCAGTTCTCTCCTGGGTCATTCCCAGAGCTAAGAGGAATTGCAGCAAATGGCCACATTAAAACTGTAGCAGGAAAGAAGTAGTCAAGAAAATCCAGGACAACAAAGCAGATAACTAGAAAGGATTGGAGTCATCCTACACATATCCTGTTCTTGCAGTAGTTTGTATTTTCTGATCAAAATAAACAAAGTTACTTTTTTCTCATTTAAAGATGTTCAAGGGTTTCACGCTTGGTTTTATCAAAATGAGGAACAAGCAGAAATGTCCAGGAAGGCAAAATTATTCACATTTCAGAGGGAGGATTCTTTCTTTGGTTGCTCCAGTCAGAAGAATTCTTTTTTTTTTCCATCTGATTTCCCATAGACCTGTCAGTGCCTGACATTCAGTTCTTGCAACTTTTATCAGTGTTGTCTATCCTTCCTCCCTACCCTTGCCTCTAATTCACCTGAACTTCTAAATGGTAATGCCCATGACTAATAATGTCCCCTTCCCCACTATGTCTAACTAGAACCCTTTTACACAGTTATCATTCTACAAATATTTAATGAATGAAGATATTACTGAATTATTATAAATTACTTTGGAAATTATGGGCAATACTCAAACACTCCAACAAGAGACTCAACTCTTAAGACGGAACTTAAAATTGCTGTGGTGGAAAATAGAGTGCATGTAAAATCACTGTCCTTGAAAATTGGAAATTCACTAATATAGATGAAAACTTTCTTCAGTGCACTTTAAACTAATTCAATGACTAGCGTCCTTGAAAGATTATGTTTGATGAAAGTATGGACCATATGAGTCTCTTCCACTACTTTCTGCCAGTTCTTAATAGAGTTCTTGTGATGTATTAAGTGTTTACTGTGTGTTTTTGAATAAATGAATGAATGAGTAAATAAATTAATAAATGAATCTAATGCATGTTTTATATTAATACATTTATGCAACGAATGTGTATTAATAATGTCTTCTAGGTAGTTCCCCAATCAGAGGAATGGAACCACCTTTAAAACTTAAATTCTCCTGTCTGGGTTTCCAAAAATTACTTCATTTTACAAAAAATTGTCACAAATTCTTGGCTTGTTATTTAACAATCTTTGACTGCAAGGAAACATATTCAGATAGATAAGGTTTCCACTGTTTCAAACTTAGACCTATAAGTCCAAGATATTAAAATATTTTATAAAAATGAACCAGTTAAAAGTGTTTTTCTTTTTCTGAGATTATACCCTTTCTACTTTTCTACTATTAAAATGTCCTTTGCTTTAGGAATGATGATGATTGTAGAGAGTGATGGTTTTAGAAAGAAAGTTTTAAGTGCCCTTTAAATATATGTGTGTGTAACCCCGCATTAGCCTTTTACTTTAATTTCATTTTATTATTTTATTAATCTTTAAAACATCTTCTTAAGTCATTAAGATACATCTCCCCCTGCAACAAATCTGTTAGTTATTATTAGCAAGTAGTCTAACAATCATTTTCCTTTTCATAGCATTAATACTGAACTACTTAGCCAATCAAATCCTGGCTCATTTTTGAATAGCTCGACTAAACAGATTTTCTTGGGAAAATCATTAATCATGATTAAATAAATAAATCTAGAGGCCATTCATTCTAGAACACACTATTCACTCAGAATTATCCATATTAGGAAAATTCAATTGCAAATCAAGGTACTGACTCTTTTAATCTCATTTTTTAGAGGTTGTGTTTGAAACCACTAATCTGTTTTCTTTATTACTGTCATTTTCTTATATATGGGATATCTCCAGAATCCACTTGAAACAAGAATCTCTTTGTAAATAAGTTTCAGATCTTTGTGCTTTCCTTTTCAGCTTCCCATGCATACACATCACCCATCAATATTTTAAATCAGAAAATCAAACCATCTAGATTTGAAAAAATTCTTTCATTTTAATGTGATGTGATAACCAACAGAAATCATTTGATTTTATTTGTATAGACTTATAAATTTTTCTTCCCCATATTTAGTTTTTGCCTGAGACGGTGGCATAATGACAAGCTGCAAAATTTCTTAAAAGTGCAATTTCCCAAGCCTGATGACCAGATTTTTATTTATTTATTTATTTATCATTTTAATTGTGATATAAAAAACACATACTATGAATTTACCAAAATAACAATTTTGAAGTGTGCAGTTCAATAGTATTCACTACATTGACATTGTTCTGTGACAGATCTCTAGAAGTTTTTCATCTTGCAAAACTGAAGCTCTATATCCCTTGAAAAACAATTCCCCATCCCTGATTTCATGGTTGTTCTTTTTAAGCACCAGAGGAAGCAAGAAAAGCTTGATCTTTCTCTGCTGCACCCCTTTGAATAAAACAATTTGTTCTGTAAAATTTGGATTTAGTCAAAAGGCCACACATAAGGAACTAGAAGGTCACATGCTGCCTTCAGGCCACAGGTTCCCACCCCCGGAAGAAACACAACTGATCGCTGTGTGTTGACTTTGTATCCTGCAACTTTACTGAATCCATTTAGGTGTGGGTGTATGTGTGTGTGTGTGTGTGTGTGTGTGTGTAACCTTTAGCATTTTCTACACATAACATTATGTCATGGCAAACAGAGATAATTTTTCTTCTTCTTTTTCAATTTAAATGACTTTTGTTTCTTTTTCTTGCCTAATTGCTCTGACTGGGACTTGTATTACTACGTTGAAGAGAAGAGATGAGAATGAACGTGGTTTCCTTGTTCCTGCCCTTAGTGGAAAAAAAATTTAGAGTTTTCCACACACAATAATTGTACATATTTACAGAGCACATAATGATGTTTCAACATATATAATATAGTAAACAGATCAGAGTAACTAGCACGTCCATCACCTCAAACATTTATCATTTCTTTGTATTAGGAACAATTTCCTCCTTCTAGCTGTTTGAAACTATATACCATATTATTGCTAATTATAGTCATCCTGCAATGATACAAAACACTAGAACTTATTCCTTCTCTCTAGCTGTGATTTTTGTATCCTTTAACAAATCCCTCTCCATTCTACTCTTCTCCTTCCCCTTCCAGGCCCCTAGTATCCTCTGTTCTATTTTTTACTTTAATGAGATCAATATTTTTCAGCTTCCACATATGACTGAGAATAAGTAATGCTTAACTTTCTGTTCCTGGCTTATTTCACTTAAGATAACGTCTTCCAGTTCTATCTATGTTGCTGCAAATGACAGGATTTCATTCCTTTTTTAATGGCTGCAGAGTGTTCCATTGTGTATATATATACCATGTTTTCTTTATCTGTTCATCTGTTATTGGACATCTAGGTTAATGCCATATCTTGACTATTGTGAGTAGTGCTGCAATAAATATGGGGATGCGGATGTCTTTCCAACATACTGATTTCATGTTCTTTGGATAAATGCCCAGTAGTGGGATTGTTGGATCATATGGTGGTCCTATTTGCAGTTTTTTGAAGAACCTCTGTATTGTTCCCCAGAGTGGCTGTACTAGTTTACATTCCCACCAACAATGTGTAATAGTTCCCTTTTCTCTGCATCCTACCAGCATTTGTCATTTTATTGTCTTTTTGATAATAGCCATCCTAACTGGAGTGAGATAATACCTCGTTGTGATTTGGATTTGAATTTCCCTGATAATTAGAAATGTTGAGCATTTTTTAATACATCCGTTGGTTACTTGTATGTCTTCTTTTGAGAAATGTCTGTTCAGATAATTTGCCCATTTTTTAATCCGATTGTTTGGTTTTGGGCTGTTGAGATGACTGAGTTTCTTGTATATTCTGGATATTAATCTCCTGTTGGATGGATAGTTTGCAAATATCTTCTCCCATTCTGTAGATTGCCTTTTCATTGTATTGTTTCCTTTGCTGTGAAGAAGCTTTTTAGTTTGATGTGTTAATGATACCATTTGTCTATTTCGCTTTTGTGGCCTGTGCTTCTAAGGTCTTATTCATAAAATATTTTCCCAGACCAATGTCCTGAAGCTTTCCCCCTCTGTTTGCTTCTATTAGTTCTATAGTTTCAGATCTTACATTTAGATCTTTGATCTATATTGAGTAGGTTTTTGTATAGGGGGAGAGTTGGAGTAGGTCTAGTTTCATTCTTCTGCATATTTCATTTACCCAGCACCAGATGTTTAAAAGACTGTCCTTTCAGCCTGGCAATAGCGAGATCCCAACTCCATAAAAAATGAAAAAAAAAAAATAGGTGTATACCCAGCTACTTGGGAGGCTGAGGCAGGAGGATTGCTTGAGCCTAGGAGTTTGAAGCTACAGTGAGCTTTGATGACACCACTGTACTCTACCCCAGACAACAGAGCAAGACCCTGTTTCTCTCAAAAAAGAAAAAAAAAAACATAAACACCAACCCCTACCAATTAAAAACAAAACCAAATAAACAAAAAAAATCACTGTAACACTGTCCTTTCCCCACTGCTCGCTCTTGGTGCCTTTGTAAAAAATCAGATGGCTGTAAATATTGAATTAATTTCTGAGTTATCTATTATGTCTCATTGGTCTATGCATCTATTTTTATACCAGTGCCATGCTGTTTTGGTTACTACAGCTTTGTGGTATATTTTGAAGTAAGGTAGTGTGATGTCTCCAGTTTTATTCATTTTGCTCAGGATTGCTTTGAATATTCAGGGTATTTTTCTACACAAATTTTAAGATTTTTTTTCTATTTCTGTGAAGAATATAATTGGTAATTTTATGGGGATTGCATTGAATCTATAGATTTCTTTGGGTAGTTTCGTAATTTTAACAATATTAATTCTTCCAATTGATGAGAATGGGATGTCTCTTCAATTTCCTTCATCAGTGTTTTGTAGTTTTACTTGTAGAGATCTTTTGCCTCCTTGGTTAAATTTATGGCTACATATTATGTATTTTTGTACCTACTGTAAATGGGATTGCTTTCTTGATTTCAGCTAGTTAATTATTCATGTATAGAAATGCTTTTTTATCCTGCAACTTTAGTGAATTCATTTATCAATTATTAGAGTTTTTTGTAGAATCATTATGTTTTTCTACCTATAAGATCATGTGTTATGCAAATAGGTACAATTTGACTTTCTTCTTTCCAATTTAGATACCTTTTATTTCTTTCTCTTGTCGAATTGTTCTGGTTAGGACTTCCATGATTATGTTGAGTAAGAGTGACAAAATTGGGCATTAGTATCTTGTTCCAGTTCTTAGCAAAAAGGCTTTCAGCTTTTCCCCACTCAGTATGATGTTAGCTGGGGGTTGTCGTATATGGCCTGTATAGTGTTGAGGTACCTTCTTTCTATGCCTCCTTTACTGAGAGTTTTTATCAAGAAGCAATGGTGAATTTTATCAAATGCTTTTTCTATGTCTTTTAAGATGATCATAAGGTTTTTGTCCATCATTCTGCTAATGAATCACTTTTATTGATTTGCATATGCTGAACCATCTTTGCATTTGTGGGATAAATCCCACTTCATCATGATGTATTATCTTTTTAATATATTGTTGGATTCAATTTGCTAGCATTTTGTTGTGGATTTTTGCATCTATGTTCATTAAGGATATTGGCCTGTAGTTTTTTGTTGTTGTTGTTGT
>CAUYRT010086053.1:0-10547 GCA_963574885.1 Lepilemur ruficaudatus | reverse complement strand
TAATTGGCCAACTAAAAATATATAGAAAAAATTAGCCGGGCATGGTGGCACATGCCTGTAGTCCCAGCTACTTGGGAGGCTGAGGCAGGAGGATTGCTTGAGCCCAGGAGTTTGAGGTTGCTGTGAGCTAGGCTGACGTCACGGCACTCTACAGCTCGGGCAGCAGAGTGAGACTCTGTCTCAAAAAAAAAAAAAACCAAAAAAAAATTTAAATTTATAAATGGAAACAATAGAATCAATGAATTCAATATTTGATTCTTTGAAAATATTAGTAAAATTGATAAAACTGTAGCCAGGGTAAGAGAAAAAGAAAGAAAATGAAAATTATTATCAAAAATAAAGGAAAGTTTATCACTACTGATCCTATAAACAATAAAAGGATGAAAAAGGAATACTGTGAACAATTCTACGCCCAAAAATTTCCTTGAAAGACACAAATTACCAAACCCCACACAAATAGAAACAATGTAAATATTTCTGTGTCTATTAAAGATATTGAATAAATAAGTAACAACTTTTCAAAATGGGATACACCAGTTCCAAATGATTTCACTGGTGAATTCTACTAAACATTTAAGAAAGAAATTATGGTAATTCTTTACAAGCTTTTCAACAAAATAGAAGGAGTATGTATCTTCACTAATCATTCCATGAGGCCAATATTACTCTATTTCCAAAAATAGATAAAAAACATCACAAGAAAGGAAAACTACAAATCAAAATCTCTCTTATGAACTTAGATGTAAAAATACTCAAAAAAAATTAGCAAATTGAATCTCATAATATAAAAAAGAACTGTATACCACAAATGTCTTAGTCTGTTTTGTGCTGTTAGAATATCACAGACCGGGCACTTCATAATAAACAGAAGTTTATTGGCTCACAGTTCTGGAGGCTGGAAAGTCCAATATCCAGGTGCTGGCATTTAGTGGGGGCTTTCTTCCTTCTTGCTACATCATTATATGACAAAGGTTGGGGGCTTGGGGAAGAGAGAGAGAGAGAGCCCATTACTAAAAGCTCTTACATTAAGGCATAAAACAGGAGGGTGACACCCTTATGGTTTCATCACCTTTTAATGTAGCCTCACTTCCAATACTGCTACATGAGTGATTAAATGTCAACATGAGTTTTGGAAGAGAGAAACATTCAAACAAGAGCAACAACTAAGTGGGATTTATTCAAAGTATGCAAAGGTGTTTCAATATCCAAAAGCAACCCACCTTACCAACAGGCTTAAGAAAAAAGTCGTATGATCGTGCTAATTGTCACGGAAAAGCATCTGACAAAATCCAATGCCCAATCACGATAAAAACTTTCAGTAAACTGGGCGTAGAGGGAACTTCCTTAATTTGATAAAGAATAGCTACAGAAAAACTAGCATCATACTTAATGCTGAGAAACTGAATGCCTTTCACCTGAGATCAGGAAAAGGTAAGGATGTCCTTTGTCACCATTCCTCTTCAACATTGTAATGAAATCCTAGCTGGTGCAATAGGACAAGAAAATGAAATAAAGATATACAGAGTGAGAAGGAAGAAATAAAACTGTCTTTATTCGTAGATGACGTGATTGTTTACTGAAAAAAAAATCCCAAAGAATCAATAAAAAATTTCTAGAATTAATAAGTGAGCATAGAGAGGTCACAAGATACAAGGTCAATAAACAAAAATCAACTGCTTTCCTATATACCAACAATGAACATCTGAAATTACATATGAAAGAAGGTTCTAATTACCAATATCATGAACAACAGGTAGATTTCTTTCTTTTCTTTTTTTTTTTTTTTTGAGACAGAGTCTCACTGTGTTGCCAAGGCCAGAGTACCTGGCATCAGCCTAGCTCACAGCAACGTCACACTCCTGGGCTCAAGCAATCCTTCTGCCTCAGCCTCCCAAGTAGCTAGGACTACAGGCATGCACCACCATGCCTGGCTAATTTTTTAAAATATAAGTATATTTTTCAGTTGGCCAATTAATTTCTTTCTATTTTTAGTAGAGACGGGGTCTCACTCTTGCTCAGGCTGGTTTCGAACTCCTGACCTTGAGCAATCCACCCGCCTCGGCCTCCCACAGTGCTAGGATTACAGGCGTGAGCCACTGCAGCGGGCCAACAGGTAGATTTCTTTAACAGATTTAATTATAAAATATAAAACAATACTGTCTTTGTGTCAATAAATTAAAACATTCAGAAAAGATTGAATTTAAAAGCCTACTTTTCAAAACAGACCAAAAAAATAGAAAATCTGAATAGGTCTACATTTATTCAATAAATTGAAACTGGAACTAAACCTTCCAAGAGTAAAAAAGAAACATAAGAACCAGACAATTTTATAATGATTTCTTCCAAGCAGTTTAAGAAAAATAATAATCATCTATACAAATGAGTCTAAAAAACATAAATAAAAGTTCCCTAATTACTTTTTAAGGCCAATGAAGTCTTGATATGAAAACTTGACTAGTTCATTATAAGAAAGGAAATTCACAAGCCATTATCTTTCATAAACATAATGCAGAATTTTAAAAACCATAAACAAATCAAATTTAAAAGTATATAATAAAGAATACTATATTACAACAAATTGGGCTTTATTCCAAAAAGAAAAATTGCTTTAATATTATAAAATTTAAGTAATTCACCACATCAACAGAATGAAAAGTAAAAATTGTAGCATGATCTTAACAGATACAGGAAAAACACTTGAAATAATTAAGCAACATGATCAAAATATATTAAAAAATTATAACTAAAAGACCATTCCCTTATTTGATAAAAGTTATCTACAAAACAATATCCATAGCAAACATGATACTTAATGCTATAATATGGAAAGTTTTCACCATGGGACTGGGAATGAGATAAAAATGTACTCCATCCCCACTTCCAAGTGCAATGAGGCAAAAGCAAAACAAAACAAAAAAGCAAAAGGAAGGAAGGAATGGCAGAGGAGGAGGGGGAGAGAGAGAAGAAGAAGAAGAAAGAGAAGAAGAAGAAGACAAAAAAGATGATGACAGTGATGGGAGAGGAGAAGGAAAGATGGAAGGAAGAAAGAATGAGAAGAAAGAAAGTAGAAGAGTGGAAAATAAAGACATAAAACTCTCATAATTCACAGTTTACATGTTTATACATAAAAAATTCAAAAGTGTATGCAGATAAATTATTAAAAGTGATGCAATTTTTAGCCATGTCCTTGCACAGAACAATATAAAAAAGCAAAATTATTTATATGTACAACCAATTAGAGAATAAGAAATAAAACTAAAAACTGACATTTAAAATAGTATAAAAAATCAAGTACCTAATTTTACAATTATGTAAAAGTTCTCAACATGCAAATCAATAAATTAATGTGAAAATCATTAGGGAGATCTAAAAAAATTGAGAAATTACACCAAGTTTTTGGGTTAGAAGATTCAATATTATAGATTTAAATTTTATGTATATTGATTTTTCTATTTAATATAACTTCTGTACAAATCCCAGCAGGTATTTTGTTTTTGTTTGTTTTTTGTAAAAATGGACAATCAGATTATAATATTATATGGAAATGCAAAGAGTCAAAACAATTTTGAAGGAAACAAAATTTGAAGACTTGTTACATAAATTAAGAGAGTGTGGCACTGGTGTTTGGATAGATAATTAAATGAAAGGAGCAAAATAGAGTCTGGAAACAGATTCTCACCTGTGCTCACAGTAGACTTAGGGCAAAGATAACACAATGCTGTGGGTAAAGGAGGCCTTCTCAAGAAAATAATAAGAGATTAGTTACATATTCAGAAGAAAAAAAATTATTCTTGATACAATAATTCACACCATACACAAAAATCATTTCCTGATGGATTGTAGATCAAAATTTACATGAGAGAAAATGTAACTTCTGGAAGTCAACAAAAGAGAATACCTTCATAATTTGGTAGCAGTCAAAGATTTCTTCAACAGAACACAAAAAGCGCTAATCATTAGGAAAACTGTTGACAAATTGGATGACATTAAAATTGTGTGGACTACATAAAACTAAAAAATTACATAAAAATTATATAAAAGCTACATTAAAAAACCTTTTCATCAAAGATACTATTCATTCAAGGGCAAGCAAACGAGGAGGAGAAGATGTTTCCAAGATATTTAACTGACGAATGTATTGTATATACGAAATACATCCTTACAAGTTAATAACAAAAAGACAGACAACGCAATTAAAAAATGGACAAGATGTAAAAGACATCTCACTAGATAAGATATTCAAATAGCTATTAAATACACAAGAGGATGTTATACCTTATTAGTCACCAGGAGAATGCAGTTAAAACAATAATGTGAGCCTGAGGAAGAGTGAGACCCCATCTCTACATGGTGGTGCATGCCTGTAGTCCCAGCTACTTGGGAGGCTGAGGAAGGAGGATCTCTTGAGCCCAGGAGTTTGAGGTTGCAGTGAGCTATGATGACACCACTGCACTCTAGCCTAGGTGACAGAGAGAGACCCTGTCTCAAAACAAAACACCACAATGTGTTGATAATATTCTGTTTGTCAATGTGGGTGGTAATTACAAATGTATTCATTTTGTGAAAATTTATTAAAATATTTTTCTGATTTGTGCACTCTGTATATATACCATATTTCAATATGTATATCATATTTTAATTATATGAGGGCTAAGTATGGGAATTAGGGGAATTTGGCTGGTAGAGGTAGAGAAAAAGCTGACGGTACTTACAGCGTTTTTACATGATTTCCTTTTCTCGTCTCTTTCTCTTTTCTTTTTATCATATAATTACATTGAAAGTGTTTCAGTAGAAGAAATGGTGGTGAAGATATTGGAATTGGGGGGAAAAAAAGCAGAATGGGGTTTACTTCCCTTCTCCACCCATTGCTTCTCATTTCTACTCCATGTTCCATCCTACACAGTTAATACTACGGCAGAAGAAACTGGAGAATTGAGAGTAGGAGTTTTTAGCAAGAAGACTGAACTTTTTTCTTTTCTCCCCAACTTAATCAGTTAGTCCTGCTGCTAGATTCACACTGGGACAAGATTAGAAGCAAGATTTTAGTTTGAAGAGTCACAGTCAGTTGTAGCCTCCACTGTTGTGAAGGGGAAGAGTTAGAAAATGCCTGCTGGAGACATTGAGTAGGGAAATGCAGCACTTAGGAACACATCTGGGCTGTATCTCACAGCCATTCTGTATCTCACGGAAACAGAATGGCCCAACAGTTAAAGATCATGGGCATTGGAGACAGACCAGCATTTGTATTCTTTTACTATGGGACTTTGAGCAAGTTTCTTACTCTCCCTAAGCCTGAGTTTTCTTATCTGCAGTCTTATCTGGTATTGTACAAAATACCAATGCTTATTTGATAAGATTGTTGTGACAGTGTAATAAAAATAATTTACATAAAATGCCTAATGATGCCTGATGCAGAATAGGCACTTAGTACATGGTGACCAGGATAATGATGATGATGTTAGAGTGTTTCAGAATCTTGCATGAATCGTCTTCTGTTTTAAGCCCTTTTAGATTGACTTAGCTTTAAGACCAATGATGTCTTATTGATTAAGAGGGCTCTCCGTCTCATCTGGTAGAGGTCTCTTCAGCAGGCTCTTATACCCATTATGTTCATAAAATACGAACTGTTGTGGTGACTAGCAAGATAGGTTTATTGATGGTAATTGACATTTGTCCTTCTAATACATCAAAATCTTTATCAAATGCCTAGCCCCTTGAGTTCCAACGTCACTCCATATGCTGTAGCATTCTTCTACTAATTTTCAATTGGCAATTAGTTTTGAGCTCCTGTTATCTACCAAACAATGTATTAAGCACTATTTATTTACTTATTATTTATTTTTGAGCTAGAGTCTCACTCTGTTGCCCAGGCTAGAGTACTGTGGCATCAGCCTAGCTCACAGCAACCTCAGACTCCTGGGCTCAAACAATCCTCCTGCCTCAGCCTCCTGAGTAGCTGGGACTACAGACATGTGCCACCATGCCTGGCTAATTTTTTCTATATATTTTTAGTTGTCCAATTAATTTCTTTCTATTTTTAGTAGAGATGGGGTCTCGCTCTTGCTCAGGCTGGTCTTGAACGCCTGACCTTGAGTGATCTTCCAGCCTTGGTCTCCCAGAGTGCTAGGATTACAGGCGTGAGCCACCACGCCCAACCTCAAACATTTTTAAAATTTCTATCTTCATTTCTTTGTTAAGCTAAAGATCGTTCCGGAGCGGGTTGTCTAATTTCCATGTCTTTGTATAGTTTTGAGAGTTCCTCATGGAGTTAATTTCTAATTTTATTTCACTGGGTTCTGGGAAGGTACTTGATATGATTTCCGCTTTTTAAAATTTATTGAGACTTGTTTTGTGGTGTAACATATGGTATCTTGGAAAATGTTCCATATGCTGATGAGAAGAATGTATATTCTGCAGTTTTTGGATAGAATGCTCTATAAATGTCTGTTAGGTCCATTTGTTGGAGAGTCCAGTTTAAGTCTGGTATTTCTCTTGATTTTCTGCATTGATGATCTGTCTAGTGCTAAGAGAATTAATTTTAAGTCTTTGAGTAGTAAGTGCCATGTCCGGCTTCCACAGTGATGGTTTCTGTCAGTTTCTTTTCTTACCTGTGAATGGGCTGTACTTTTCTGTTTCTTTGTATGTTTTGTAATTTTTGATGAAAAGAGAACATTTTGAATATTGCAGTGTGGCAACTCAGGAAATCAGATTCCCACCCTACCCCACAGATTGCCATTGTTGCTCTTTGAGGGCATCAGTTGTCCATTAGTAGTGCAAAGGCTTTATTACTTGTCATGTGTGGTCACTGAAGTGTATTCTGTTATTTCCATGGTCAGCCAGTGACATGACATTGAGTTCCTTAAATGCCTGGATCCACTAAGAAAGGAAAATGTAAAAGATTTGTCTCTTTAAATTCTTTCGGCAGGCATCTCCTGGAAAGGGGTTTGACACATCCTGCCAGCTCAGTAGTTATTTTGGTGGAGGGACTGATTCCTGGAGCTTCCTATTCCACCATCTTCCCTGACATTGCTCCCATATTTCTTTTCTAAAACCTGAAAAATTATGAATTCTAAAACACACCTGGCCCAGAAATTCCAGATAAGGGATTATAGGACAGTATTAATCCACTTAAAAAGGAAATTTAGTTACTGTACTATATTCTGAGCTGTCTTAGAAATCAAATTCTGAAGAGTTTTATTTTTTAATGGCAATATTTTTGTTTTTCTACTGATAGTTTGAATATATGCTTGTTATGGTAGGGATAGGTAAGATGCAAGAACTTATTCCAAGCCCCTTCTCTACCCAAGGTAACTTTTTAAATGTCTATAGTTCATTATATTGAAATATATATACTTTTCTTTTAAAGAACATTTAAATCATAAAATAATATCTAGTTTTTTGTTTTGTTTTTAGCATTTTTGCTATGCCAGGCTCTGTTCTAAGCAGAATGCAGTCCTTGAATTTAGATATTGTGTTATCCTTCCCATTTACAGATGAGGAAACTGAGGCACTATGAAGTTAAGAAAGTTTTTTAAGTTTTCCTCCTTAGTGGGTGACAGTGCAATGTGGCTCTGAGCCCTGGGCTCTGTTATATGTCTTGTTCTTTAATGTGCTTTTTATTTCAACAACATAATAGACATCTTACCCTCTTAGCACACCCTCATCTTCTGCATCCTTGAAATGACTGTGTGGTATGAACAGTACTGCGATCAGTCTGTTGATAGAAATGTAGCTTGTTTACAGTTTTTCACTGCTATAAATCATTCTTCAGAGAACATCGTCGTACATATGAGGCTACTTTTTCTAAAGTCACACCGCCGTCTTATGATGAATTTCTGAGGCTCCTACTCATCCCTCGAGCATTAGCAGTCTTTCACATCTTGCCAACCTGATACTTACGCCATTTTCACTTGCTAAAATTTGCATTTCTTTAATTATTGATAAAATTGAGCATACTTTTATATTAAGTGGTCATCATGTTTATTTTGTAAATTTCCTCGTGACTTTTGCTTATTTTTCTAGTGGGAGTTCTGTCTTACCGACTGTAGAGGTTTTGTACAGATTTATTAAGAATGTTAAACTTTGCCAAATACGCTGCAGGCATTCTTCCCCCAGTTTGTGCCTTTGAATATGTGACTGTGTGTATGTTGTACAAGTTTTGAATATTTGGTCAAATAGGAATATCTTTAATCTTTTCTGTCTGCTCTCCCTCCCGTGGAGCACTCACCCATTTTTGAGGCTTTAAATAACATCGGGGTGCCTTCGTGTCCTAAAGCCAAATCTCTAGCCCACATCTCGTCTCCTACTGCCTAGTCGGTCTCTCTGGTTGGAGATCACTTCCAAAAAATTAGCTCCTAATCCTCCCTCCCGTACTTAACTCTTCTCTGAGCCTTCCCTGTCTCAGCACATGACGAGTCTGTTCTTGCCCTTGCTAGGCCAAAAATTTTGGAGTCATCCTTACATCTTCTGCTCTCTCACTCCACATCTAACCTGACCTTTTCGCACCTTGCCCAGAGCTGCCACTCTTGGCCAGGGGGCCGTCAGCTTTCCCTGGTGATCGAAATGACTTCCTTGCTGGTCTCTCTGCTGCCCCGTGCCTCCCTGTGCTCTTCACACACACCCGCAGCCAGCTGCCCTCAGACGGTTCCTTTGATCGGCCTTCTCCTAAGGCAGATGCCAGCGTCCCCACCGGGGTCTGTCAGACCCTAACTAATCTGACCTTCTTTTTTGATATCCTCACCTACTTTCCCTCCTTTGCTCGCTCTGTTTTAGCCCCACTGGCCACCACCCCCCTTCTTTGAATGGCTCAGGCACATTCCTGCCGCAGGGTCTTAGCGCGTGGAGCTCCCTCTGCCTGCACCGACCCGTGCAGACATCCCGTGGCTTGTTCGCTCACTTCCTTCGGGTTTGCTTCCTGTGTTTCCTCAGCAAGATGACCCCTCCAAATTGTGAACCTTCCACCTTCATGTTTCCTAACCACCTACATAGCTTTATTTTTCTCCTTAACACTTCTAATACTCCATAGACTTTTTTATCTTATTTATTATTGTCTGTCTCTCCCGTTTGAATGTAAGAAGCTTCATGGGAGTAAGGATTTTTGTTTTTTTCCCTGTGGTTTCTCCTCTACCTCACAGAGTGCCTGATTCATAGGAGGTGCTCAGTGAATACCTGGTTGGATGGATGTTTTGGAAATCTGGCTGGCATTTCAGGCCTATATGGATTCAGCTCTGCCTAGCCTGTCACTGGGTTCCGTTTTGGTGCCATATATGGATTACTGTACTGAGACAGACCGCTTAGACTGATGGTCCCCCCAACCTTTTTGGCACCAGGGACTGGTTTCGTGGAAGACAATTTTTCCATGGACAGGGCTGGGGGTGGGTGGGACAGGAGGCAGAGCTCAGGCGGTGATGTGAGTGATGGGGAGATGAAACTTCACTTGCTCATTGTGCTCACCTCCTACCATGCGGCCCAGTTGCTAATAGGCCACAGACTGGTGCCAGTCCGGCCCCGGGGGTTGGGGACCGCAGACTTAGAAGGTAACATGGTTTGGTCATTTTAGGAAAGAAATTGCAGACTTTGAACAACAGAAAGCAAAAGAATTGGCTCGAATAGAAGAGTTTAAAAAGGAGGAAATGAAGAAGCTACAAAAGGAACGTAAAGTGTTTGAAAAGTATACTACAGCTGCAAGAACTTTTCCAGATAAAAAGGAACGTGAAGAAATACAGGTATGCCAGTGCTTTACATCATACCCAGAGAGTTAGTAAAGGGGACGATCTTGTAAGACTCTCAGAGTTATTTCATGTGTCAAAGAGAAGCTGGATATCAGTTTATTATTCATTCATTCAGCAAGTAAGCTGTCCAAGGGACATTGCATCAGGAATATCTTTTGTAGTCTCACTTTTATTTATTTGTTTATTTACTTTCAGAGACAGCATCTCACTCTATTGCCCAGGTTGGAGGGCAGTGGCCTGATCATAGCTCACTGCAGCCTCAAACTCCAGGGCTTAGGTGATCTTCCTGCCTCAGCTTCTTGAGTAGCAAGGATTACAGGTGCACACTACCACACCTGGCTAATTAAAAAAATTTTTTTTAGAGATGGGTCTCACTATGTTGCCTAGGCTGGTCTCAAACACTCCTGGGCTCAAGCAGTCCTCTTGCCTTGGCCTCCCAGAGTGCTGGGATTGTAGGAGGTGTGAGCCACCATGCCCAGCCTTGTCTGACTTTTATTTTTTAATTTTTTTTTTTTTTTTGAGACAGAGTCTCACTCTGTTGCCCGGGCTAGAGTGAGTGCCGTGGCATCAGCCTAGCTCACAACAACCTCAAACTCCTGGGCTCAGGTGATTCTTCTGCCTCAGCCTCCCGAGTAGCTGGGACTACAGGCATGTGCCACCATGTCCGGCTAATTCTTTCTATATATTTTTAGTTGGCCAATTAATTTCTTTCTATTTTTAGTAGAGACGGGGTCTCACTCTTGCTCAGGCTGGTTTTGAACTCCTGACCTTGAGCGATCCACCCACCTCGGCCTCCCAGAGTGCTAGGATTACAGG
>CAUYRT010086052.1:0-42759 GCA_963574885.1 Lepilemur ruficaudatus | reverse complement strand
CACAGCAACCTCAAACTCCTGGGCTCAAGCAATCCTTCTGCCTCAGCCTCCCAAGTAGCTGGGACTATAGGCATGCGCCACCATGCCCGACTAATTTTTTCTGTATATATCTTTAGTTGGCCAATTAATTTTTTTTTCTATTTATAGTAGAGACGGGGTCTCACTCTTGCTCAGGCTGGTTTTGAACTCCTGACCTTGAGCAATCCACCCACCTCGGCCTCCCAGAGTGCTAGGATTACAGGCGTGAGCCACCATGCCCAGCCGGGGGGGGGTCCCTGTTTTTGAGGTGAAAAGCTCATCAACTGGATGTGCACAGCTCCTCCAGATAGGGCCAGGCAGGATTTAGAAGCCCTTATTCATCCTCCATCTCTTCTCCAGCAACTTGCTGGATCAGGCAAAATAGACGATGCCTTTTGTTTGATGTAAATGCATCACTTGTTCAGAAACTGTGCATTTTTCACTTCTATCTATAAGGGTGAAGAGATTACTTTTGAGGGTCAGTAGTGTTTTCTATACTCGGAGACCATCCCTTTTTAATTTTAAATTTCTCTGTCCACTCTGATGTCAATAATAAAATGTGAAGCAAACTGTGCAAGAAACAAGAGGTCTTAGAATTCAGAGGATCAGCCGTCGCCCAGCTGGAATTTATTCAAGGAGTGAAGCCTGAATATTTATGCAAATTGCCTGGTAATCACAGAAATATGCAGGAACCACTTCACTGTAAAGATGTTTTCTTCCAATGCTTGGTTAACATGGTGCATCCAAAATTGCTGTCTGGATCCTATCCCTGGAGTTAAGGGTTGGAGGAGGACATAGGGAAGAAAAGTGTTGTTCTTCTTGTGATTTTAATATTCATGTGTGTAGTTTCCTGACCATTTAGACAGATGTGTGGCAACAGATTAATCCAATCCATATGTGGTTGGTTTGTGCAGGGTGGTTTGTGTGAGGTGATGGGAGACTAATCTTGGTTAAGTCTTGTTGCATTCCTTGAATTACTGAGGTTTTTAAAAGTGAGACTTCTGTGTTTTTAAAGTTCTGACTTCTACCTCCAGATGAATTGCCCTTATTCTGAAAGCTTTGAAATATGCCTGTCCCCTCCTGCCCTGGCAATCCCTCCGGGATCTCAGGTGGTGTCCTGTAGGGCAAATTGAGTCTTGTCTTAGGGACGTTACAAGGACAACTCTAGCTACATATGGTGCTGCACAGGCAGCAGAGAGTGGGTTACTTGGCTCTTCTTCATTGTTCAGAGCTGCCATCACTGTCAGGGGCCTCTCCTGGCACCGAGGCCAGATGGAGAGCTAGCACGGTCCTGGACTGCGCAGGTGGTGTCAGTTCCAGCCTCGGGGAAGTCAGAGCAATTCCTTTACTGGAGCCACATCTCCTGGGCTGGGAGGTGGCCCCTGAGGGTTGGCATAATCACAGGGCAGACTGGACAGCTGCTGGTTCCCAGTCCTGCTGTGTGTCTGAGTTTCAGATTCAGTAAAAACCCTCTGATTAATATTAACTGACAGAAGGCCAGCCCTAGTGTTGTACACAGTTACAAAAGAAATGCAAAATTTTTACCTTTAAATACATACAGAGACTAGAAGCAGACAAACAAATTGCCCTTTGGGGACTCAGTTGCAAGAGGATGCAAAGTATAGCCGGTCTAGACATCCTTGGCTCACATGTGGCAGCAGTCTGCTGGTGGACGCAGCTGTAAGGTAACTCCTCTGCACTGTTTACTTGCTAAGTGAACCCTCTTACAAAATGATCCCCATGGGAAACTTTGGCTCATGTTTCCCCTTTCTTAAGTCCTCAAGTTCCCAGTAAGTAAGATCTGAATTCATGTACACTTGCTGGGTGGCCATCGCCCTTGGGTGAGTATCTCTTTTTCTACCCTTACACAAGGAGAGTTTGCTTCCTCTGGCCAAGTTTTGCTGTAATGACATTCCTCCTGTTCTTCTCACTGTGAAGTGTCCTGTGCCTCAGGGACATGATTTGCTTTGAGCCCACACTCATCCAACTGCCAGATGTGCAAATTGCCTGGAGTATTTTTGGTGACATCAGCTTGTACTCACAGCCTTGAACATTTGTATTGACATCAAGCAGAGGGGCCAGAAGGCTTTTAAGTACGCTCTGAGATTTTGGCAGGCTACCCTCTTGGCCTGGCTTCAGGAGGATCCTGTGGAGAAGCAAAGAGGGTTTATTGGCTAAGGGCACTGGTTCTTGGGTCACACCAGACCTGAGTTTAATTCCTGGTTGAGCGCCTTCTCAGCTGTGTGACTGTGGGTCATTTTCGTAACCTCTCTGATCCTCAGTAAGCTCATCTGTAAAATGGGAATAATAATAATAGTGTCTGCCTTGGGGGGTTATTGTGTGAGATAATGAGATGGGTGATGCATTTCAAGTACTTTACACAGTGTTGGGCTCAGCATAATATCCCATGCTAAGCAGTAACTCTTATTATTGGTGGTGTTATTTTCCTGCCGCACCCTGCAGTATCCCAGCTCCTATTCTGACCTTTAGATTTCTTTCCTTCATGTTTGATAGCTGCACATAACCCCAAGCCAAGCTTCCTTGTTTCCTTGGAAGCCACATGGCTTTCCTCGGGGTCTGAGCAACACAGGACTTAATGAATGTGCGGGCCTTGGTCCTTATGTGCTTTCATTCTGGCTTTGAATGCCTTTTTCCATTTTTATTCATTTCCCTAGAGTATTTTTGTGACAGGTCCATGTTATGTATGCCTAGAAGAATAGGTCAGAGTGAAATGTTTGTGGTTTCTCCCTTCATTGTTTATCTTGCTACAGGCCCCAACATAGTGACATAGTTTGGAGACTTGACAGCCACCCTCTATGATGACTTGCCACTTGGGGCTCTTTTAAAACACACACACACATGCACACAATTTTTTCTTTTCTTTCATGGAGACAATCAGCTTCAATTCTGACCTTGACCTGTGATCTTGAGTAAATTACTTAATCCTTGCAAGCCTTAATTTCCTCATCTGAAGAAAGGCAATAGCTACAGAATGGGTCTCACTGGGTTGTTGTGCAGACTCAGTGGCATAGTGTGGCTTGTTGGCCTGGGGTATGCAGGAGTGAGGAGCCATGACCAACCAAGGTCCCATGTGGCATGTCATGCCCTGTGTGAATGACTTCAGGGTGCAGCAAGAGGAGACTGAGAAATCTGCAAGGAACCCATTTGCTGTCTTCTTCAGCACAAGCTCAGACGTGCCTGGTGGTGATGACGAGAGAAAGGATGAATAGAGAAGCCCAGAGAAAGCTCTGAGGGGAGTCTAGGAGGAAACCGAACCCTCTGTGCCTTGGGAACAGACTTGTCCCTGTGAGAACCTAATCTTCAAGGAATGTGTCTTTTTAGTCTGATGCTAATCAGAGGCACCATCTGGTTCAGTGTAAACTGCTTTAGGATCCACATTGCTCGTTATTTTCTCTTCAAGTTCCAAAACAAACAGAGAGAGAGAGAGAGAGAGAGAGAGAGAGAGAGAGAGAGAGAGAGAGAGACCTGATGGAGATTTGGAAACTCTTTCAATGTTTACTTTCAGCCAGGGGGTTTTTCATTGGATACTTTACTGAGAAGCTGTTCTTTGAGCACAGAGCACCCAGTTTTCCTTTTATCAAGAAGAGGTAGCTGACTTCTCCCCCCTCTTACCTGTTGCCCACAGTATCTGGGTCTGCTGGGTCCTCACTTTACAATGCCCAGTGGGCTGGCAGATGGTGGGGGAGGGGATACAAATAATTGTGCCCAACCCCCGAAAGGGGTTTATCTTTTCTAATCGTCATATCATTGCAGTGTTGGGCTGGGAATAGAGAAGAGTCCTCTGACTCTAGCAGTTATTGCTTTGCTTGGTGATCTTATGTAACATCTCTGAACCTCAGGTTTTGCGTCTGAAAATTGTGTATAGGAATGTCACCATTAGAACAAGGGCCTTTTGATTCAGGATGTCCTTGTTTCTGATCATGGCTTGATCACTTACTAGCTGTGTTCCTGTGAGCAAGTAATGTCTCTGAGCTTTGGTTTCTTTCACTACACAAATGCAGTAGCTTCTGAAAAACAGCTAGCCGAGTGCCTGAGACACAGTTGCTGGTTATTAAAAGGCATCTATTGTATCTATTGTATGACAGTTATAACCACAGGAATAATAATGATATCAATAGTATCTTAAAGGAAGAGATTTGTATTTATTAAATGCCAACGATGTATCAAGTGCTATATAAAGCATAAAAATATATTAAATTTTGACGCCAACTCCATAATGTATTATTATCCCCATCTTATAGATGGGGAAACCGAGGCCTAGAAAGTTAAGTAATTTTCACCCCAATGAGGCCAAAGATTACACAACATATTAGGGTACATTGGATTATGGGATGCTGGGGTAATGAATTGATCTCCAAATCTCAGTGGTTTAACAATGGAAAGGTGTTAAACCTTTCCTCTGCAAAGTCTGCTGAAGATCCTATGCCTTTCCTAAGTCCCTCCTGAAGTCACGCCACCTGGTACAGCAGCCTCCCTGCCACAGGCAGGAGAGGGAGGGAGAGAATACAAGCGTTCCCAACTGCCTCAGCCTGGAAGTGACACCAGCAGTTCCACCCACCGTCCAGTGGCTGGAAGGCATCACACGTGCCCAACGCCAGGGCCCCTGGGAGGTGAAGTGACACGCGTGTAATAGTGATGAGCACTGGCTCTGCCGCTCACAGGTAGTAAGTGTCGCAGCTGCGTTCTGAACACAAGCCATTTGAATAACAAAACCTCTCTTGTCCCCAGGACATCATGCTTTATTCTTATAATAACTAAGGAGGAGAAAATAGTGTTTATTTTCTCCTTGGTAAGGCTTCCTTCTCCATGGTAGAAAAAGTGCCTTACCATTCCTCCTGGGGGGTTTTGTTCTCTTTCATTCCGCCCTCCCCCGCCCTGTTCCAAATGCCCGCACGGCTGCCTGAGACCTGGGATGCTGCCGCTGGGGCTTGGCCACTGAGCCGGTTCTGAGGGAAGCAGGAGAACAAAGAGAACAGAAGAACAAAGCCTGGTCCTCTCAAGATGTGCTCTAGCTCCTGGCAGGCCTCTCATCGGACATGCCCTTGCTCAGTTCTTTTCTTTGCATGCACCGTCCAGAACACCTTCTATTGCTGCCCATTTCCTTTCTCCACCCCCAGGCACACTCAACAGGTAACTCCCACTCATCCCTTTCAGGCCCAAACCAGCCCTCAGGACTGCAGTAAGTCCTCGCTGACATCTCAGGCATTTGGCTCATTCCATTCAACACTTACTCAGTCCCTGGGGCAGATCAGGCCCTGGGGAGATGCTGTGGATACAGTTGTCACTGGTTTGCAAATTTCTGCACAATGCTCCATGTGCAAAGAAAATGAAGCTGTTTATTTTTGTTTGTTTGTAATCTAATTTAATCTTTTTGAGTCTTCACTTTGTACTATGGCAACTTAAAATTTTCAGTTAATAATATCTTATGGCTCAAGACGTAACCAATCTTTCTGACTGTCTCAGGGACTCAAATAGGAAAGGCGAGAAAGACTTTGCTTTTGGCTCTGCCCTCAATTTATCTAAAGCTTCCTTTGGGACTTTAGCCCCAGAGGGGATGTTGAGACACACACGTCTTGTGACTTAAAGTCTGAACACCAAGTGAAGGGGCAGCTAATCCTTCCCCTACATCCTGTCTTCTTTCTGAGGAGGCCTTCCTCATTCCTCTGCCCTGGGAAAACAATGGCCACTAGGGTACCTGACTAGTAGGGGAAGGTGAAAAAGGGCTTAATAGATTTCAGATATTACCCTGAGTTCCAAAGGGGACAAAACAAGGTGTCTAACCTCTGAGAGAGAGAGAGATGTTTCAAAGCTTAGATGCCCCTGGGGAGTTTGTCAAAATTGCAAAGTCCTGGACCCTACGCCAAAGATTCTGACTTTGAAGATCTGGGAAAGGGGTCAGGCAAATACATGACATCAGCCTGCCAGTGGGATTCTGACTCAGGTGGCCCCGGCCCCTCTCAGCAGGAGGTGCAGCTCCAGGAGCCTGAGTGGGGAGAGGAAAGCAGTGTGACTGAGAAGTGGCCCCCAGTGCAGAGGGCAAACTGACATCATGACACTCGACACTTCCTTCTAGCATCTGTCTATTTATGTGACTGTCTACGCTGATGGAATGCATGCCTTAAGGATAAGAGATGTGTCTTATTTCTTTATGTGCCCAGTCTGCTTAGTGTCTTACTGATACCAGCTCTCAGAGGCTGGTCTGTGGACCTTGGCAGTGAAATACACTGTTATTCAAGGACCAGTGTCCCTTAAAAAAGAGAAAAGGAGAGAAAGGACTTCAGTTGTACAGCAAAGGAGTAGTCATGGTCCTTGATTCATAATACATCTTTTCATTGGTCCACACAAGACCTGCTTTTATTTATTTACCTATTCAGTTAGTTATTTTTAATAATAAATTAAGCATCCATGCACTCACCCCACAAAACGAAAACTAGAAAGTTAAGAATCACTTAGATATCCACACACCTGCCTCTTCTCACCTAAGGTAATCACATTCTCGAATCTTTTGTTAGTCATTCTACTGCTTTCCTTTTTATGCAGTTGTATTGCATCATTATATATTCCTAGTGCTGTAGTTTTTTTTAACTTCATAAAAGTGTATTGAACGGTTGGTAATTTGGAAGGACTTAGTTTTTTGCTTAATATTAAACTAAGAATCATTCATATTACAGATTGCTGGAGTTCATTGTTCTGATGACTGTGGAAAATTCCATTGTGTGAATAAACCATGGGTTTGTTCATTCATGCTTTCAATTTCAGGCACTTGGGTGGTTTCAATTTTTTTTTTCTATCATAAGCACTGCTGCTAAGAACATTCTTGTACATGTCCCTTTTTGTAAATATTCAAGAGTCTCCTTTGGGGATATATTAATAACTACTAGTAGATTTGCTTGGTCACAGGGGATGTGAACCTTTACGCGACAGTGCTATACTGTTTCCCAAAGGTGGCTGCACAAATTTACACTCCTACTAGCAGTGCATGACGGAACCACATTCCCTTCAACACTGAATATCGTCCCACTTCTTAATCTTTGCCAATAAAACAGGCTTAAAATACATCATCACTGTCTTGATTTTCGTTTCCTTGATCACCAGTGATGCTGAAAATCTTCCCTTCTGTTTCTTTGCCGCTTGTGTTTGCTTCTGCGGTGTGTCTATTCATGTTTTGTGCCTGTTTTCTACTGGGTTGGTTGTATTCTTCTTACTGATTTGCAGGATATTTGATATATTCTTCCTATTTATCTTTTGCTGATTTTATGTACTGTGAATATCTTCTCCCTGTTCATAACTTGTCTTTTCATTTTATTTGAGATGCATTTTGTGAACAGAAGCTCTTAATTTTAATATAATCAGATTTATCGATCATTTTAATAGTCAAATATTTTTGTGTCTTGTTTAAGCAGTCTTTCTCAATCCCAAAGTCTAAAAGATTTTCGCGATTTTTACTAAGAGTTTTATAATTTTATTTTTGATGTGTGAGTTCTTAATCCATCTGTAGAGTTTATGTTTTATATATGGTGTGAGGTAGGAATCTGATTTTGTCATGCTGGTGTCATTTTGCATTTCCGGAACACTGCTCTTCCCTGGGGCAAGGGCAGAGTTGCTGTAGCCTGCATTCAGTCCCTGGCCCACAGTGTGCAGGTCCCCTGTGCTATTGCTCAATGAAGGCTGGATGGTCAGAAGGGTCTCCTCTCCAAGTCAGGTCCCAAATCAGGCTCCAGTGTGGTGCTCGCATCCTGGGAATTATGTGCCAAGACATAGCACTTACCTACTTTAGGCCTGTACCTTCTCAGTTTTGAAAGAAGTAATTTTTCTTATGGCAAGAAATTGTTTGGGCTTGTAAGGCAACCTTCTTGTAGTATCTTTATATATATACTGACCTGGGAGTAAGGAGACCTGAATCATAACAATAATAACAACAACGTAGCAATAGTAGCTGATATTTACTGAGTGCCTATTATGCTCTCAGCTAAGCACTTAGGTACTTTATCTCACATGGTGCACAGTTATGTGATCTTGGGCAAGTCCCTTAACCTCTACAGAACAACTATAAATGAAGAGATTGAACAAGAGTCTCCAGAACTCCACCAACAATGAAAACCTATGATTTAAAAAAATCGTCCTTAGATTCACAATGATAATATTTCTGTATCTTTTTCTGTAACACCATTTAGTGCCTAAGAACCACTCCTCTTCCCATATATTGCCCTCAACATTTCTATATTCTCTGCCTGCGCTGGGTGGGGGGGGCATTTCATAGAAGGTTAAATGAATGAAGGGAAATTGTATGACGACCTCACGGTCACACAGCCAGTCATTAGTGATGTCAGGCTCAGAATCCTGGAAAAGCTAAACAGACTTACATCCTGGAGCCAATGTTATTTCTTCAAGAAAGAACCAGTGACTTTTGAGGACTTCAGTTTTTTTTCTCATCAGAGCATCTAGAGGCGTCAAAGATCTCCAAACAGGGAGGCCATTTTGCGCTTCTCGACTGCAGCGTTACAAAGTCACATCCACCTCCAAATCGTCCCTTCACTCTGCAGATCTGAAGGGGGCTCTGCCTCACATCTTCTCTCCCCTTTTCCATGTGACTGATCGCAGGCTTCGTTCTCAGAAAGAGACCTTCAGATCCAGAATCACAGAAGACAGTGATTTAATACACTGCAGGGCAAATCCAGGAGAGATTTATTAAAGTGTCTTTTTTGTATTTGGCTGAAGTTAAAAAAATTGGCATACAATCAAACAGAAATTCCCTCTTGAACTTCCAAAAATACTTAGAATAGCAACTTTTAATGGCATTATGAAGTGCAATTTGATTGGAGGAGAAAAAAAATCCCAGATCACTTCTTTAATGGTAATCTAAATCAACTCTTCTGCAAATATTTATATATATATAGTTTCAAAAAAATAATTTACCTCATTAAAATAGAAAACAACAAAATCAGGCTGTTCCCATATCTTTCAATCCATGTTCTACGAGATTCTTTTCCAACCTTGGAATGATTCTTTATATTAGTGGAAGCACACATACGAGAAAGTTTATATACACCTTTATACGTTTGTATGTTGAATCCAAAATTTTTTTGTTTTCACTGTGAAATTACAACGATGGACAGTTTGGATTATAGTGAGGCAGCAGGATCTAGAATGTCCTGAGATTTTGTGTTGATCTATTTAAGTTTGATTTTGCTGGGGTTTTTCCCCCAACATCTTCCTAGAATACAAGGAAGTTTCCTTAAGGCCGCGATACAGTTGAATTGAAAATCAGCTTTGGATTCATTTCAGTTTAAGTAGTAATTTATTGAAATATGTATCGAAATCCCCCACTGTGTTGTGGGGAATATGAAAGGAATACAGTAATAAATAATTTTATGGCCACCATTTATGTAACTATTATTTTGTGCCCAAGTCCTGTGTTAGGCTTCTCACACATTAACTCATTTTAGTTATCATTACATCCCTGTAACGTGTAGGTATTGTTATCCCCAGGTATTTTATCAGTGAGGGAGCTGAAGGTTAGAGAGATCCAGGAACTTGCCAGCGAGTCGGTACCAAGTAACGCGGCAGAGTCAGCCTTCACTTAGGGTCTGATTCCCCAGTGCGCTGCCTGAACTGCTGTGCCCTATGACATCTGGGATGGAAAGGTTTTTGCCCCCAGGAGCTTACAGCTGAGGGAGAAAAGATTTACTCCCAAATCTCTTCAAACTTGAGCCCATACATGCCAGGCAGGCAATTTAAATGAGTTAAGGGGCGAGGTCATAGTTATTATGAGATTGGTAATATACCCTTATCTTTTCAAATGGATATTCCTAATGTCATCTTCAGTTGTATTTTTACAGCACAGATTTTCTACTTGTCTATTAAACATGTGAGAACTTTCTTCACTGCGCAAAGAAATCCGATTTCTTTCCTTTTTTCCCTAAAACACAGTGCCATTTGGTCAGTCTCCATTTCCCCACCTTTGACAGAAACAAGCAGACAAAGAATCTTTCTCTGTCACTAAGGGCACGGGATCAGCCGTGTCAATGGCCACTCAGCTCAGGGAGGAGACAGGATAGGGTCTGGTGAGGACCACAGAGGAGTGTGTGCCACAATGGGGACCTAGGCTGGCAGTGAGTTAGTGCCAAGTGGACATGTGGACACGATACTGCCTCATGTTCTCATGTTTTCTCTCTCTCTCTCTTTTTTGGGAGAAGTCCCGCAAGTGGGTTTTTTTGGTGAAACCTGCTGATTTATTTTTCAATGATACATAGGCTGAATAAAACCTACATATGGACCCAGAACAGCAGCCTCTGCTGTAAATTTATAATTTATAGAGTTTATAGGGTTTTAATAAATTTGTTTTATAATAAAGTTTTATAAATTTATAAATATAATAATTTATAAATTACTAGGTTTATAAATAACCTTATAAAATGCTAATTACCAGAATTCAGTGAGAACAGTGCTCTTGGAATGTTAGAGACAGGTTTACGGAGGAGGCAGGATGTCAGCTGCATATTGAAGGACAGGGAGTGTGACACAGGCCCTCTCTGGACACCAGTCTGACCTTAGAGTGTCAGAGCGCAGGCCCTGCCTCTCAGCTCAACAGAACTCAGGATTCTTCCTTGCCTGCCACACTCCTTCGCTAATGGGGGGGGAGGTCTCAGACCACACCGTGAGTTCCACCAGACATGCTTCTGGGGATGTTGGCCCAGAGTTGGGAAAAAATGATATTTATTGTTTGTGAAAATTAGTATTATCAAAATACTGTGGGTTTATTTGGGACATTTGGAAATATATAAAATGCCTATCTATGATCTCATGATTTAAAAGTAACCATTGTTTATTCTTTCTCTCTTTTGTATCACATATTTTATATAATTGGGATACTGTTTTACCAGGTTTGTAATCTGCTTTCTTTGCTGAGAATGATTGGGCACACTTTCCAGTTCTATTTTTAAGGACTCCATAGGACTCTGTTGTATAGATGGGCCATAACTGATTTCCATGTTTTCTTATTTATGGACATTTATGGTCATTTCATTGTATGCTTGAAAACTTCCTGAAATTTATAGCAGTAATAGACAAATCATTGTCCTGTTTGCTCACTGTTTCTTTACCTTTGGGCATGAACCTCACCCAGCTTTCCCAGGGCTTGTCCAGGGTTTTGACTCTCCTTTCTCCTTCCTCTTACACACACACACACACACACACACACACACACACACACACACACACAGGCTTTTGCTCCCTCCTTATGTGGTAGACTCAGCGTAAAGCAGACAACATTGTACTTGAGTAAAGAGTTGGAGTGACATGATCCAATTCGGGAGGGACATGTTTTCACAACTGCGCTGTCATCCTTGATGGCAGGGGGTGTGTCTGTGTGTGGACATCCCCTGCAATCCCAGGCACTTAAATGCAACCACACTGAGAGCCCTCATTAGCCCCAGGCAGCCAAAGCAGATGTGCTGAGTGTGACACCATCCAGGCTGGAGAGACTGCCCAAGTGGAACCAGACACCGGAGCAAAGAGGGAAGCCAATTATCCAAAGGCAGATGAGACTCTAATTGTGGCTTTAGCTAAAGAGGATAAAATTATTTGAGGGAGTCTTCCCGTTTCTGGTGTAGGCACGACACAGGGCAGTTGTTCAGAACAAGAGCCTGGATCAAGTCCTGATTTTGCTACCTTAACCAGGACACTTCACCTCTAGAAGCATCCGATTCTTCATCTGTGAAATGCAAACTATAGAAGGCTAACCTCATTGGTTTATCACGAGCATTAAATGGGATGATGCCCATGAGAGGAATAGAGAGAGCAAGGCTCATCAACAGAGTGTCATCATCGTCATCATTATCAATAACTGTTATTAGTTTCACTGTTATTTGTAGTCATCTGATTGCATAATAGAGTAATAGAGCGAGCAACTGGAAGTCTGGAGACCTGGATTCTCAGCTCTGCGGTTTCCTGTATATTCCCACTTAGAGAGTGAATTCCTCCCTCAGTCTAATTTTCATCATCTCTCAAAAAAGCTTGAATTAGGGGATAAATCAGGCCCCCTTCACCCTGAGGTTAGTGGACCTGAGCCAACTGTGACCAGAGGGTTCCGGGTTTGAGTGCCCTGTGGGGCAACCCTCAGCACTTCCATGGCAACATGTCCTCCTCGCTGGTGGGAAGCCGACTTGAAGCATGCTTGAGGACTTGCTGGGGGTGCGCTGTGCGAAGAGCCACAGGCCACCGTCTTCACGTGTTCTCGCGTCAGCCCTGTGTCACAGGGGCTGTTCCTCTCCTTTGCGCAGCTGCTGAAGTTGAGACTTAGACGGGAAGCTGGGATTTGGCTGCAGGCTCCTAATCTCCAAACCAGATTGTCTCTGTGTCCCCCGTGTGCGGTGTAGTGACTGGTAATATATCTGTGCTCATAAACGTTTGCTGGGCCACACTCAAGGCTGTCGAAGGACTGAGATGGGGAGGACGCCCAGCTGTGTGCACGTGTGGCACTGTTCTTTCTTCCGCTCAATCCTCCCAAAATTGTGACACAAAAGTCAAGAAGGAGACGCCTCTCAGACTTTGGGGACAGCTCCTGATACCTCAGCTCTGTTTAACTTTCCCTCTCTGTAAAATGAGACCTGGCGGAGTTATCTTGAAACACATGGAGGATGTATATGCGTGTGTGCACTGAGGAATTTAGCATGCCGGGCACATCTGATGTCTGGGCTAAAAGGAACGTTAGCAACCAGCTGCCCAGAGACAGTCAAACGCAGCAATTCAGGGGAACCCGGAACAGGCTTCACCCTTGCGTACATGACAAGCAGGCCCATCCCTCCTGCGTCTGCTAGAGCAGCTCTATCTAGCTAGCTAACTATACATCCAGGACCATTTGAAACAAAAAGTTCTAAGTCTGAAGAAATAGGTGGTATTTGTTTTTCTGTGGCTAGCTTTTTTCACTCCGCATAATGTGCAAAATTGACCTGGCTCTGCTGGGGGATGTTGATAGCGAGTTGGGCTGAGTGCATGCAGGTGGGACAGGAATGGGGTGTATGGGAACCGGGTACTTTGCAGTCAGTTTTTCTGTGAACCTAAAACTTCTCTAAAAATGTCTTATTAAAAGAAATGCAGTGAACTCCTCCCCCCCATATTGATCTGTTTCACCCCCTCCCCAGCCCATTTTACAGAGAAGGCAAACAAGGCCCTGAAGGGTACATGGCTCCTCCAAGGCTGGTTGGTAGGAGAGTTAGGATGAGAGCCCCTGGCCAAATATTTTGCCCACACACCAATTGTTATCACTGGAGGTGTGGCCCTCTCCCTCCCTGGCTCAAAAGGTGCATTTCTGTGCCTTAGGGAGGTGGCGTGGACTCCGTTCTTACTGCCTGTGCCATGGTGGTGCCGGTGGTTGACATTGCTGGCTCTTGGGCATCGCCATCCCGGCAATGAACCAGTGTGACTTGTTGGTGGCGGTGGCAGAGTGGGATGATTTCCCAGGGCTGCCTCTGGAGAATCTCATGAGATGATTGAGTGCCGGTTCAGGTTAGGTGGTTCGGGCCCACTGCACACCAGCCGTCAGCTGTGCGGGTCTAGCTGTCTGTCCGTGTCTGTCTGTCTCTCGTTTGTTCCGTCTCCCCACTCCCACCTGCCCACGTCATCCCATGCAGCCCCTTCTTTAAATCTGCTGCCCTCACCCATCCCTCGAGGAACTCTCCTTGCCCCTTGCCCTCTGCTGAAGCCTGGACTACCCGTGTCTGCTTCAGACTTCAGCCAGCTCTCAGGAGGCTCTCCTCTGCCCAGGTCCCTTGGGATCAGGAGGCGGGGTGGGCGCGGTGACTGACTGCAGACCCCACGGAAAGAGTGTGGCTGTAGGAACCCATCCCGTTTCATTCTCCCTCCCAGAGAGAGCTTCGACCCATTTCCTTTCTGAGCCATCTAAGAAGTAAGGTGCACCTTGCCAAGGTGAGCGCTATTTTCTCTCAGACACACCACATCTGATCTCATTTGAGGGCAGCATGTTTCCCCTGCTAATGCGGCTTTGGCCTTGGTCCTGTTGGAGCCACCTACCCTGCTGTTATTGTGCTAAAAAGGACCTGGCCGTCTCCCACCTGGCATGAGCCCTGGTTGCCCTGGTTTTGCCACCATGGTCTGGCTGTGAACTCAACTCTGTTACCCGAGAGTGACAGATACAGCTCTGACTAGATTTTTAGATTTTAGGCCCACCCCCTCCATAAAAGTGTATGCACGTGTGTGTTTCTGTGGGGTCATTTTAACACACCTTCCCCTAGTGAAATCTTTGCGGCCACCCCAAAATGGGTGAGAAAGTTGTCAACTTCTCTTCCCATGTGGAGAGAACTTGGCACTCAAGGACGTTTCTCTGGGCCTGGTGTGCTGGTGGCTCCCAGGCAGGTCGGCAGCTCCTCCCTGTTCATCTCTGGCCCATCATGAGCCAAATAAGGGCCGTGGGAACCCACATACTCTGGATGTGAGGGGCTCGCCTCTCCTTCTCACGCTTTTCTAAGCTTTCCCTTGAGTTTTCCTTACATGACACCAGCTTCTTGACTTCCAGCAGACAGTGTGTGTTTTCCTCATCTTCCCAGTGACTGGCACTGAACAGGTGCTAAGTAAGAATTTCAAGGACAAAGGAACGATTGCCTTGGTTGAAGGAAGGTGACATCATCTGTTGGAGAACACACTGTATAGTAAGTTCTCACTCAACGTTGTCGATTGGTCCTTAGACGCCATGACTTTCAGTGAAGCAATGTGTAATGAAACCAGTTCGACCATGGCTAATTGGTATAGACAAGAGTTAAGTTCCTACAACATATTTCTGGTCACAAAACACCACCAAGCTTCTGAACAAAGACCCAAAACACTTGTAACATTAAACATTGAAATAAATGTGAGTTATACATGCATTTAAGAAAGATTAATAAAAACAAGTAAGATAATTATTTTCCCACCTATTCCAGTTCAGGGTTGCAGGTGGCCAGAACCTATCCTGGCAGCTCAGGGCCCCAAGTGGGAACCAGCCCAGGACAGGACAGCATCCCATCACAGGGCATGCTCACGTATATACACACACGCTCACTCATACTGGGACCATGTAGACATGCCAACGAAGCTGGCACACATGGCTTCAGGATGTAGGAGGAAACTGGTATATTGGAGAAAACCCACACAGACATGGGGAGAACATGCACACTCCACACAGACAGTGGCCCTTGGGGGGAAGCGATGTTTTTTTCTCATCAACATTATAACAAAACAACATTGAAGGAAATGATGTTATCTGAGGACCTGCTGTACTAAAAGCTGGAAGATTTAAACTCTAGTCCAGGAAAGCTGCTAACAAGCTGCGTGACCTTGGACAAACAACTTAACCTCTCTGGGCTCCATTCCTCATTTGTATGATCAAAGAATTAGAGCTCTAAGATCCGTCCATCTCTGATAGTCAGCAAGTCCGTGTTGCCAGGACAGCATAGAAAAGGAGGCAGCAACTTCAAGTGTTATTCAAACTGCTTGAAAAGCGTTTTGTTTTCCTGGGGTTTTGAGGGCACTGGTGCCAGACTGGCATGAAAGCCGCCGCGGGACTCACTGCGTTAGACCCATCCAGCGCAGTGTATGTCCACACAGGCTGCGGTGGGTGGGTCCACAGTGTGTCGTGCAGAGGTTTGTCAGGGCCGGGTCTCTGTTTCCTGGCATGGGACTTGGGACTGCTCCAGTCTTTTGTCTCCCCCTGGGAGGGGCCAGCACTCAGGACAATATTGCCCACTTGCAGGTGGATATTTCTCTCCATGCAAATGTCTGTGCGGGTCTCAAAAATGGCTTTTCATCAGCCTTGCCTCCGCCACTGTCCCAGGTTTGCCAGGACCTACATCAGCAGCAGGACGCTTTGTTTTGTTTACTGGTTTATGGGGATTCTGGGCTCCGTCTCTGGTTGCAGCAGCAGGTTTTAAAATCAATTACAGTCCAGGTAACAGGAGGCTTGCCTCAGCATTCTGCTGTCTGTTCAAAACCTATGCTGAGAAATCAAGCAGGTCCCAGTTACCGCTCAGGAAAATTTGCAGTAGTTCAGGGGCTACAGAGAGTCGCAAATCTTGGTAGGTGGTGGGGCTTGTCTGCAAACGGCAGAATGGCTTGTGCTGCGGTTCAGCAGGGAAGGGAGAGAATAACTCCCTGAGCGTAGGATGTGTTGCTGCCTCTTCTAGTTTATCCGGAGATCTCGGCCACGTGTACATCAAGAGATCCCCGGCTTGGGGGACAAGCAGCAGACGTGGCCATTTCTTGCTCTTGGTCCATGGAGAGGGAGCAACTGTGGAGTCCAGACTCCCTTCTCGTGGCCCGGCCCTGGAAGTTCTTTGCTCCCCAGGCCTGACACTGAGCAGTTACTCCTTCTCCCTCTCTTGCCAATCTAGGGGAGAACACTGGGCAGCCCTCCATAGTTTTTTTTCCCTCAGAATGCACTGCTGGGAAATGGGGACATCCTCAGAATGCACTGCTGCGTGGCTGCAAACCTCTGCGTCGTTATTTCTTTGCCTGTGGGTCAGAAATGAGGGGTGCAGGAGGATGCTTAACTGCCTTGGAGAAATTCAGGTCATTCAACAACTGCGCAGTTTGGCTCTCCTGTTCTTCCCTAGGGGATTCCGTCCACTCTGGTGGCTCAGTGCCATCTAGATGCTCACAACTCCTAAACTTCATCTTCGGTTTAAGTCTTTGCTTCCACCTCAAGACCTGCATCTCTAACTGCCTCTCTGACGTGTCAGATTCCACGTGCGAGAGGTGGCGCCACTTTTTGATGAGCGAGGCAACATTTGCCATAGGTTTTCCAATTCGATAAATGTTTATTGATTCCCTGGCATAAACAAAACTTTTTGTGGCCATTTAGAAAATGCAAAGATGACAAGAATATGGTGATGTCCTCAAGGAGCGTGCCTTTATTTGCAAAATGAGGCACTCTTCATTATAATGCAGAGTGAGTTTTCATAGTAGAGATATAAGCAAAGTGCTATGGGACTCCAGAGGACAGAGCTAGATGATGTTAAAGTCTTTCTCGTTGTTTAAAACCTCCAAAATATTATTTGTAACAAAACAAACAAGAAACACCAAGGCGCTTCAGGAGTTGGAAATACTCAGCCTTTATTAAGTTAGATTTGGTAACCTCTGAATTTTTTCGTGACCTTGACTTTGGCTCCAAATGTATATAGAGGGTTTTGTGGATGATCTGCTTACCAAAGGCTTGAATTCTGAGAGGCGTTGAGTGGCTCTTCATTTTGTCTCATAATCTCTGAGTTGTATCCATCAGTGACGTTAGAAAAGTCATGTCACTTCTTTGGTTCCTGGTTTCTTTATCTGTAAAATGTGGATAATGATGGGGTTAAATGTGAATATTAAGTGAAATAATGCTTAGAACAGTCCCTGGGTGGTAATAAATGCCCCATAAATGATAGCTTAAAATTAGTAGGATTATTATTTGCATTTCAATTATTCATTTATTTTATTATGCCCATTTTTATGCTTATCAGTTGGAACTTGGAGCCAATGTAGAACATTAAAATGTTGCTTAAATTGACTTTTTCAGAATATCAAGATAGGAAAAAGGTTGTGTGAGAAAGAGGATATGCACGTATACTACAATAATTATGATAATAGTTACTTTTTAAAATTTCTTATAGAAACCTTATAAAGTAGGTTGTTCTCATTATTTTATAAATGAAGAAACTTGCTTAACTATGCCAGATCTTGCAAGTAAGTGAGCTTACAGATACTTAGCAGATTTTTAACTACTGATGTGTTTGGGGTTTTTTCCCCCCATCACAATCTACATCTCTCCTAGGAAGGGGGGATAAACCTAATAGCTGGCAATCAGCACCCTCTTTTACTTAATTGGCATAAATGACTGTTTGATCCAGGCAAGTGATGAGATGATGGTGTGTAAGACCAATTTAAAGCAGTGACTTGCCCATTGGCTCCCAACGCCCAGGGATGCACAGGAATATATTTTGGGCAGTCAGCTTCTGTTGTGCGTGGATTGCAGTCAGTTTCATTGATTTTTGTCAACACAACAGCTCCAAAAGGCTCTTTGGCCCCAGAGTAGCTGATCTTTTCAAACCTTTACTCTTTCTTGCTGGTAAGACTTTCAGATAATATTGTAAATGCAATTAATAACCACATACTTTATATCATGAGTGGATATTTTTGAACATGTGTAAAGGTTTCACAACAGACAGGTAAAGTTGAATGGCTCCTTGGAGAAATTGCCTAATCCAACCACTTCATTTTATACCTAAGGAAACTGTGGTCCAAAGAAGGGACATGGCGTGCCCAAGGTCACACCGGAAGTTAGTGGCTGGTTTGGGATTAGAACCCTGGAATCTCGATTTTGATTTCTTTCCTTTTACTGTGTTTCTCAAAGTGTGAACCTGTACCACAGTATGCAAATTGATTTTCCTTGGCAGGAGGAATAATTTCAGGTGTGCACAGAAGGAGTACCGCATCACAGAAGTGAAGATCATTCCTTCACTTTCAATTCCCTTTCAACCTCTCTGATTATGTCAAGGATTGTATACTTTTGCTGATTTGTCTTTGATCTTTCTCTACTAATCTCCTTTGATAACAAAGCAGGATCAGATCACAGGCTTAAACTCCTCTTAGAATTTAGTAAACGTGTTTTGTTTTCATTGTATTAATTGCTATTGTTACCTTCCGTCTATGGCCAATGATACTGATTTTCCATTTGAGGTAGCAAAGTTTTCTTTTAAAATAAATGTAAGCAGATGAACACGAATCTACTTTATGAAAAATATTAAGTAAACCATAGTGCAACTTGTGAATTATTAGGAGTACATGGTGGGTCTCCCATTGGACAAAATGATTAACTAAAGCTTAGAAAATACTTCATTTGATTCTGCCCTTTAGAATGTTCTAAGCTCTTTGAAGATAGACATGGCTAAATCCCAGTTTCCTTCTTATTCATATCTTGTCTTTTTAAAGTAAAAGCCAGAAAAACAATTTTTAGATCTAAAAGGAGAACATAAAAACTACCCATATACCAGAGATGAACTCATATGCCAACAATTTCATTATGGTAGCTTTCCCACAAGCCAAAAAGTTGGATTGGCAGCCAATTTAGTTTCATTGTGTAGGTATTTTTGTTTATATTTTAAATTATAAACTGTATACCATTGCATTTATTGAAAACAGAAATTAGTTCTATTTTTCAGGGACTCTATTTTAAGATATTTTATGCCTTATTCCTGCTTTTTTTCCCCTTTCTAAGAAATTCTCTAACTTCTGATTATGTTGCTATTCAATTAGAGGGTGTGAATGGAAGCCAAAGATGGCAAAAAGCAATTTATCAAACATTGTCCCACTATTATCACATTTTAAAAATTAGCATGTATGGAATAAATGGAATGGGAATATTAAAGTTATTCATCAAAATGGAGTATAGAAATTTCCACATGTTTCTTTTATCTTAATTTGTTTTCCTGCTCCCTGAAGCGGAAGTTCCTTCTCAGCTCTGACTTAGTTATTGAGGGGGTCTTGGAGCTCTGAAAACCAGTTACTGCTCGTCTGGGATGAGCCTGCTTCCGATAAACACCATACAGAGCTCAGTCCTGCCTGCGTTTCCTGTGGGTCTTCTTCCACTGGCCATTATATATTTTTTTGTGAAATGCTCCTTCAGTGGAAAATTTATTCTCATTTAGAGGAAACTGAAAAAAAAGGGAAGGTGTAATCAACTTCTGGTGACTTATGGGCAGTTAGAGTCAAATGTTTGAAAAATGGGCCTCTGAATCAGCAGAGATTTTGCAAAGTGACTGGTAGACCTGAATACAGATAGGTACAGTACCGGGATGCCAAGAAATAATGCTACTTCTATCAGCACTAATAAAAAGACTGCATTGCTAAATTCAGGGCTAGAAAGGTTAATGATGATACATTCTTTTTTAGTATCAAAGATTAACATGATAACTTGCATATTAAAGTTAATTCAGACACACTACTAATGGAGGAGGCATACAAAATTAATTCCTACAGCACCTCATAAATTACGATCACTCACTCCTCTTTGGCTGATGTTCTTTGTCTTGGCAAGAGCTGCATGCTCACTTAGAGTGGGCACACTTCAGCTAGTGGCAGGGAGTCTTTGGCCCCTGAGGAATTTGGGACACTTGGGGTGTGTCCCTCCAGTCCTTAATCACTGTCAGTCCTCTGCCGGGTGTCTCCCTGCCGGGATGTGCCTACTTCATCACCAGCCAGGTTGCTGCTGGGCAGGGACCTTGGTTTTTAATAGTTAATGAGGTGATGGAACTGGGCCGAAATGAGAAGAGGTTGGAGAAGGTGGTAGAAAGAATGGGATAGAGGAGGGAAGAGCTGCTCTGCTTTCATGGCAAGAGGTTCTCCAAGAAGACTATGGGGCAGCATCTTTGGGCAGCTGTTTGCTGTCTTACCCTCTGTTGAGGACCAAGACCCCTGGCATAGGAACCTACCCAGCCCAGCCTTTAAGAGCACAGGCTCTGGGGTCCAAATACTTGAGTATAAGTCCTGGTAAAATACCTGGGGCAATTTATTTGACTTCCTCAAGCCTCACTGTGTATACCTGTTAGATACAGAAAATATTAATAATAATACCTCATAGTTTCATATACATATTTTTGTATTTTGTATAAAATTAAATCTATGTATATTCAATTTTAGTGTAATTTCATATAGCCAAATTAAAATATCTTAAGTATACAGTTTGTGTATTTTTTACATAGGTACGTCCGTGTAACCACCACCCATATCAAGATATAACTTATTTCCATTGCCCAGAAAGTTACACATAAATATTTTAAAAATTAAATAGTAGTAGCTTGGGCTTTTCTAGTGCTTACCACGGACCAGGTGCGCTGTTCTAAGTGCTTGATGTGTATTATCTTATTTCTTCTCACATAGCGAGGCGCTGCCATTCTCTCCACTTTACAGGTAAAGAGACAGGGAGAGAGGTTCAGTGATGGGTGCAAGATCACACAGGTCGTGACTGAGATCCACACTCCTGACTTCTACACTCCACGGCACTCGTCGTGTGACTTGTTACTCTTCACGTGCCGTAGAGGAACGGGAGTGGAGCCTCCTCCACGGCTGACATTTCTTCGCGTTCCTCCCCATGCCGTCCAGTCTCTCATTTCGCCTCGCTGGGCTAGCAGGCTGCGCGTGACAGTACGGCAGACGGTCTTGGGGAGGAAGGGCTGTTCCATCCCACCTCAACAGTCAGGCGCATCGTGGGTTGCTCTAGAAATAGCCACCGGCTGTTGCTCCTGGAGAGTCCTGTCCCCAGCCTCCCACCCAACTGGCACCACTTGGTGAAGTGACAGTGTGGACAAACTTACTGGTCGGATCCCCTGGGTGGGTGGCTGATTGGGCTATTTTAACAGCCTCTGGGCTCTATCTAAGCCTCGTCCTGTGATAGTCTAAGAATTTCAAGTGGAAATCCCTCTGGGTTCTGAGCTTCTTTTTGGCTCCCTTGTTCCGACTTCCCATGTGCATCTGTCCCCCCAGACCCCGTGCACGCCCCAGTTGTTGCTGCTTTTCCTTCCCTACCTTTGCTTCCTCTTCCTCTTCCTCCTGTCTTCCTTCTCTCCTTCCCCGTCCTCTTCTCTCTCCTCCTTATTTTTTTTATTTTTTATTTCTTTTTCCTTTTCTCCTCCTCTTTTCCCTCTTTTCCCTTCTTTTTATTTCATCATGATCTTCATGATCACCACCAAATAAAATTAAGAAGCCACCTTCTGCTAAACGCATCGTAACTGCCCATTGTGAAGTTTTTTTTGTAAGAGGCAGCTGTGTTGGATGTATCTCTCTTATGTTAAATTAATGCATACCCATTTGTGCTAGATCATGTTCAGACACATTTAGCCAACTATTCCTTTGACATTTCCATTTGGATGTCTTATAGGTACTGAAACTCAGCATTTCCAAAACTGTATTCATTCGATTCATGAAAACCTTCTCCTCTTCCATGATTTTTTGCCAGAAAGACAGAGCTAGCCCTCACATCTTCTTGTGCCTCATTTTCCACTTTCAATCAATCTCTAAGGCCTTTGAATCTTTTTCATATATGCCTTGAATCTGGTCACTTCTCTCTCTGTCACATGCAGCCTGGTCCTGTGCACCCCTGTGCCATGTATGGTGGTTGACATTTGGCAGACATGTGATACATGTTTGTTCATGTGAATAGATATATGGAAGTGCCATGTAGAGACAAACACACAGGCATGAAACTGCCTCCCTTTATTTATTTATTTATTTTTTATGTTTCACATGTACTTGTAACACTGTCAAATGAGTTGAAACCATTAGCTTTTCTCTAGTTCTTTTCAGAGCTAAAATTTCACAATTTTATGTCAAAAGCAGCTAATTACTATTAATCTTAATGTGGAACGTTAACATTAAAGCTCAGTATGAAAACTTTCTTTAGGAATTTGGTGCCAAAGAAAGCTGTGGTTGCTGCAGGGAATTGGTCCTTTTTCCCCTTAATAATCAGCAAACTCTAGAACTTGGATGATTTCCCTCACTGCCCCAAACAAGGACAGCTGGAGCTCTTATGTTATCTTTTGTGTCAGCATGTCATCTTCTTTCTTCCTTCATTCTTTTTGGACTAAGGCAGTATATAAAGAAATACATATAACTAATAATAAATATATGAATAAGTAGTGCGCCAAATAAAATATTGATGTCAATTTCATAGGAGTCCAATCTGAGATTCATTGGTAGGGATTGAACACAATTGGAAACACAGTATGTTTCATTGTATGTATTTTTTATACTGTTCCCTTCAATTGACTGGTTTGCTTTAGTACACTTGGACCGTTCCAAGGGCAAGGGCCATATGTTGTCCTCCCTTTGTACAGAGAGCTCATTACATGTCTTTGACTGATATTTATTCTCTCTACTTCCTTCTTTTCTCATACTTTCTGTAGTTCCTCTTCCATTGCTGCAGAGTCCAGGCAAAATCTCTTTCATCCTCCTATTTAAACCTTGGGCCTAAGAGTGTGATTCATTTCTTAAATTACTCTTTGCTTTGGGCCTTCCAGGGAGGGCTCCCACTGGCTCTTTTGCACAAATGGAGAAATAAAGCACATGAGAGCCCCTGCCCCTCAAGGCTGTGTCTGCTCTCCACCTTCAGAGCTGAGTGCTGCTGGGGGAAAAAAAAAAAACAGGCCAGAGGATAAATTCTTCCCATTTCCATTTTTATTTACAGGGAGGAAAATGGCAGTGTTTTTTTTTTTTTTTTTTTTTTTTGCCTTCCTCTTTGAAGTTTGCTTCTAGTCCTTCAGTTTGTTTGAAATATATTACGCTTTTGGGTTTTCCTTTTGTAACAAACACTAGATTTTAGGTGTGCGGAACTGTAAATGAGAGGAGCCCCAGCCTGCTTTCCTTTGGAGCTGATTTGGGGAAGGTGAGGGAGGAGAGAATCTGATGATGATGGGAAACGATTATGCAACCGTTCCATTTTGCTAATGCTTGAATCCAGGAGAATTTTCTCATTTAATTCTCTGAACTGAAGGGCCCCTCTGTTAGCCTTAAAATATAAATAAGAAGGTTTTAATGCATGCTTTTCCCAGAAATGGAATGCTAGCTGCTCATATTGATCCATAACATTGCTGTTGGCTTTTGTTCTTTTTGGTATTTGTAAGTTTTGTGATGGCAATGTAGGATTGTTCATGTGTGGTTTGAGGATTGCCAGTAAGTGGCATTATTATTCTAAGTTGCAAACAGAAATGTAAAATGACGTTCATAGAAAGTGTGCTTGAGCCCTCTTTTAGTCTATCCACATACAAAAGGGAAAATGAAAAGCTGAGGCATATATCCAATTATTTCAATTTATACCCTCCTCTGGGAACTCAATTCTCTGAGTTTGGTGTTCAGACAAAAGTGTACTCTGTTTGAACTATGCAGACAATAGCTTCATGTCCATTTCATTCCAGGGGATTGGACCAGGGGTTTGCAAAGTATGTAAGTTAGGTGAAGGAAACTGAAGGTTCAATGTGCTCTGCTTCGGACTCAAAAACTTCTTAGGCACAGCATCAGATCCTGATGCCTCCCTACACCTAGTTACTGCAGTTGAATTTGTATCCTGTTTATTTTGATCTTCGTATGAATGAGGCATTCTAATCCCCATTTTTGGTGGAAGATAAGTGAAATGACTTATCCAAGGTTACATAATAATAGCTTGGCAGTGGTAAGGCTGGAATTCAGACCTAGATCTCCCAACCTTTAACCCAGATCTCTCCCCACTTCCCATACCTTCCTCTGTGATTGGGTAAAGCTGAAAACGGGAAGGTATCGCCAGAAGGGCTGTAAGGACTGCAGGGGAGATGAAGAAACGCACAGAGAGTTCTCTTCCTTAAACACCCCCACTCCAACCCCCCAGGGACGCCACCTGGTTTCCTCAAGGAAACACAGAATAATGATATTGACATAACCTGACACTATCCTTCTGATTCTGCCAGGTGCCGTAGGTGTAGGCAGACAGGCCCCCTCTCTGACACCAGCAGACCCTCATTAGTTCATCTAACACTTATGAGGATTCTACTGTGTGTTGTGTTAGGCACTGTAGGAGATATGACTTGACTGAGATTGGATATCTCACCCCTGGCTTCCACCGTCTACTGAGGAAGAGGGTGGTGAACGGTTTGAAGATTGCAATTGCTGGTTGCCAGCCAACCGCAATGAGATGAGGAAGCTCAAACAACTATAGTTGAATGAAAAAATGAAAGAAGTGAGTGACTGGATTAAAGGCTAAATCACTGGATTGACTAATGCTCATGATTTTTTTAATTCTAAGATTATAGGACTGGGATTTTTTTTTTTTCCCCTCGCTCTCCTGGGACTGTAACCCTTATAAAACAACAAACACCAACCAATCATTAAGCAAACCAACCAATCAGCATCTGGATCTTCTCTTTAAGGCCAGTTTGAGGGAGTTAACAAATTCAAAGAGTGGCTGCCTGGAGCTTGCAGAATCTAGGATCTGGTAATAATTGCCTTGCACTCATGAGCCTGAGTGAGTGCAGCTGGAATAGCACGGGTGTTGGCGCTAGACGGGTCTGCATCAGGACCTTGCCTCTGTTGCAGACACACTTGCTAGGTAACCCTGGGCAAGCTGCTTGGAGTTCCTATTTTCCCATCTGTGAAATGGGACAGTGCAATCTGTAGAATAAGTAGGTTTCAGTAAGGATTAAATAATTCCTCAGTATGGTGCCTGGAACCCAGCAGGAGTTCAACATACATTATATGTCGCTCATAGGCATTACTCTGCTCTCACACTTTGTTGCCTTCCCAACAGTTTCTGCCCCTTGTTAAAATATATCGGTCATAGTGGCTCTGACTGCTGAGAAGACCCTATTTGAGTATGTGACCACAGATTAGTTCATAAACAGTTAAAGATCTAGGAGTTTCTGGTTAAGTAGAGATTGGGATTCATGAAGCCGAGGAATTCTGTGATTCTCCAGAGGGGACAGGGCCTGGGTTGAAGGGACTAGGGGGTGACACACGATCTTCTGTCAGGCTGAGCTGCACTTGTTCAGTGTGGCATTGCAAATGTAAGCATTCTGAGCATTGGGGAACAAATCAGACTTTGGGTCCCAACTCAGTTGGCTGTACCTGCATCTTTATTTTTCTAAAAGCTCTTCCTATGGAGCTGGATTGTGTTTTATGAGTGAGCTGGCAGTAAGGAGGCCAGTCAGCAGTTGCAGGAAAGTGCAGTGGGGTAACTAAAGGTGCAAGTCCCTTTCAAACACATCGGTTATGTCCTAATAGCTTTCAGAGGCGTGATGATAGGCTGTCTCTAAGGCCACTTCACACCATCAGAGGAAGGCTGATGGGAGTCTTTCATTACTTGCTAGTTGAGGGAATGAAATGGTCTCCATGATTAGATCCTAATTTGATAAATCCTAAAACGAATCTATTGCTCTCTCAAATGCTCAAAAGTGCATGTGCGTACACGTACGCATAGCACATCTAAGCCATCAGCAAGTCCTGTCGACTCTGCCTCCAAACTATAACCCAAGTTCACCCACTCCGTCTGTCTCTACTGCTGCAAACTGACCAAGCTTTCATCTTCTCTTCCCTATACTATTGCAATAAAGAGACAGGATAGTTTATAGGTACGGACACAGATGCTGGAATCACATTTCCTGGGTTTATGGCAGCTCTGCCATATACTATGTGGTTGTAGGCAAGTCACCGGGCATCTCTGAGCTTCAGTCTCCCCATCTGTAAAATGAGTGTAATGATGTACCTCATAGAGAGACAGTGAAGTAGGAGGGATTTCCTTACCAGGGCTGAGATAAGACTCTGGAAAAGTCCATTCTCCTGAATAGTAGGCCTTTGTTATTAGGTTCTAGGTGCATTTGTCAATGATTATTGTTATGCATTGAATTTTGTTCCCCCCATAAAAGAGAAATTGAATTCCTAACTCCTACTACCTATTTGGAAATAGGATCTTTGCAGATTTAGTCAAGTTACGGTGAGGTCATTAGAGTGAGTCTTAACCCGCTATGACTGGTGTCCTTTTAAGAAGGAAATTTGGACATACATCACACAGAAAAAATGCCATGTGACTCAGAGGTATAAATTGGAGTGATACAGGCACAGGCTAAGACATACCAAAGATTGATGGCCACCACCAGAAGATAAAGAAGATTCAAGGAAGAATTCTCCCCTGCAGGTTTCAGAGGAAGGATAACTCTGCCAACGCCTTGATTTCAGACTTCTAGACTCCAGAAATGTGAAAGAATAAATTTCTATTTTTTTGAGTCACATTATCTGTGGTAATTTTTTTATGGCACCCAGAGAAACAAATACAATTACTTTTCCCATACCCCTGACAGAACTAATTTTTGGATCTTTATTGTGAAGATCTGATTAGGATTCTGTATGTAAACCCCACAAAACTGTTTGGATCACCCTAAGACAACAAGATTAAGGAGTTTCTTACCCTCATGCTAGTCTATGAGGCTAGGCAGCTTGTAGGAGTTAATTAACTTACTGTTTAAACGTTGCTATAAGTTTGTGGCTTCAGGGGCTTCTGTTCTAGGTGAGCAGACCTTAGCTATGTCTCTCTGGATGCACCTGTCTCTCCACATATCGGCACAGTGGTTTGTCCTGTGACCTTGGTTTTCTGATGGGTCCAAGAAAAGTAATTGATTTTCAGTTTGTGCATCTTTTTCTTGTTTTGATGATGAAGTGATGACTTTCAAGCTCTTTATATGTCAGAACTGAAATAGAAAGTGGAGAAAGTTATTTTGAAATTAAGATCTGAGTGCTAAGTGTCCCTGAATTTGGCGTGGCATTGCAAATGTAAGCATTCTAAGCATTGGGGAACAAATCAAACTTTGAGTCCCAACTCAGTTGGCTGTACCTGCATCTTTATTTTTCTAAAAGCTCCTCCTATGGAGCTGGATTGTGTTTTATGAGCGAGCTGGCAGTAAGGAGGCCAGTCAGCAGTTGCAGGAAAGTGCAGTGGGGTAACTAAAGGTGCAAGTCCCTTTCAAATACATTGGTTATGCCCTAATGGCTTTCAGAGGGGTGATGATAGGCCGCCTCTAAGGCCACTTCACACCATCAGAGGAAGGCTGATGGGAGTCTTTCATTACTTGCTAGTTGAGGCAATGAAATGGTCTCCATGATTAGATCCTAATTTGATAAACCCTAAAACGAATCTATTGCTCTCTCAAATGCTCAAAAGTGCATGTGCGTACACGTACGCATAGCACATCTAAGCCATCAGCAAGTCCTGTCGACTCTGCCTCCAAACTGTAACCCAAGTTCACCCACTCTGTCTGTCTCTACTGCTGCAAACTGACCAAGCTTTCATCTTCTCTTCCCTATACTATTGCAATAAAGAGACAGGATAGTTTATAGGTATGGACACAGATGCTGGGTTTAAGTCAGCTCTGCCACATACTAACTGTGTGGTTGTAGGCAAGTCACCAGGCATCTCTGAGCTTCAGTCTCCCCATCTGTAAAATGGGTGTAATGATGTGCCTCATAGAGAGACAGTGAGGGCTCAGTAGCTATTAGACCCCTTCCTCCTCTCTACAAAAAGCCTCCTTTGTGTTCTCCCACCTTCCTCTCTAGGCCCACATCCACCCTCTATTAAAAACACAAAAACAAAAATGTTGGTCTCTATGCAGTGACCAAACTCCTTCCCATGGCCACAGGGCTGATGAGACTGGCTCCAGCCCATCTCTCCAAGTTTGGTGTCCACGTTACACTCCCTACATTTCCTGCAATCGAGCCCACGCTTGTGTCTCTACACAATTCCTCCAATGGGTTAAGCAGATTTCTACCCCAGGGCCTTTACATGCCCTTCCCCCTGCCTGGAATTCTCTTCCCTAAGATCCTTGTATGGTGCTCCCTCCTCATTCTTCGGGTCTCAGCTCCAGAGTCTCCCTCTCAGAGACACCTTCCTTGACTGCTGTATGAAATGGTCTCCCTCATCCTAGATTCTCTTTGTCATGTAACCTGATTTATCGTCTTGTTGGTGGTTATCGGTGTCCCCTGGTGCAGTATCAGCTCTCAGGGCTCTGCCCGAGAGGACTTTCACTCCCAACAGCCGGCACCTGCCTCCGAGGGGTGCTCTCCGGCTACAGGAACTTACTTGGCCTATGCACTGGAAACACCCAAAGTGTATGGGACTGTCCGTCCCCTGGCTCTAAATACTCCAGGTCCTTCACCCTTGGGGTCTACACTGTCTGCAGAGCTCCCCGTGGCCTTGAGCCCGAAAGCTGCCTTCTGTGAGGCCTGCTTGGTTTTTGTACCCTGCTTGGCCTCCTTCCCTTCAGGACTCCACTGCCCCACTCCCCTTCCAGTTTTTTCTGGAGCACCCCAATAAGTCACCTTCACCCATACCTCATCTCAGAGTTTGCTTTTAGAGAATCTAACCTAAGACAACTATTACCTTCTTTATTTCATTGTTTATAACACCCTGCTAGGATATAATATCCGTGAGAACAGTGCCTGGCACGGTAAGCATTCATTGACTATGGATATATGTATGTTTGTGTGTATATATGTATTAAATATGTATATATTTAAGCATATAAACGTTGCATATAGACTATCAGAGCTTTCAAATTATACTTATAATCAGTTTGATTTTTGTTGATACAAACATATTCACGTCCTTTAAAAAACTCTAGCAAGTATATGTCAGTCCTCCCTTCCTGCTGTCACTGTGCTTCCAAATGGCATAAAACAACTTATTATAGGACACTTGCTTATAAGTTTAGTGCAGGCCAGGTGTGGTGGCTCATGCTTGTAATTCTAGCACTCTGGGAGGCCGAGGCAGGAGGATCATTTAAACCCAGGAGTTTGAGATTTCAGTGAGCTATGATGATGCCACTGTGCTCTAACCTGGGCAACAGAGTGAGACGCTGTCTCAGGAAAAAAAAAAGTTTAGTGCAAAATCACATTTTATGTTAAATATAAAGGACGTATGGTAAAAGCAAGAGCTTGGTTTGGGCTTTAAATGAGTATCTAGTATAAAATTCTGAAAGTACTTTCTTTCTTACAGATTTACTGCCTAATTATATTTTCTCCCTTCTAAGATACCTGAAGAGAATTGTAACCGTTGCTGAGTTCTAAAATCTCTAGATAGGTTGTGTTTGTTTAGCTGGGGAGACATATTTTGGCCCCCAGGGTTCATAAACTGGAGATCCAGAGCGTCGTGGAGGCAGGCTGGGCATGAGTGATGACTCCGGATCTTGCAATTAGGCGTGTTTTCAGGGAGGTGTGGAAAGTGAATCATGAGTCGCTGCTGAGGAAGGCACTGGGGTAGATGCTAGTAGAGTTGTAAAAGGCTTGTAACCTGCTCTGGAATATGAAGTTGGTGGGTAGTTATTGATTTCCCAGTGGGTAGGATTAGTTTTCTCCATGACACGCTGGCTGGAGGAGGGAGGCGTGAGAACAAATTGCTAGCTGTCAGACTGGAACCGAGTCTGTGGAGGTCCTCCTTTGTGTCTCAGTGATCCCACCACGTGGCCTCTGACATCTGCAGATGCTCCCACACCGAATGGAGAAAAAGCAGGCGAGCGGGGCAGCGGTGGGCTCACACCGCTCAGCCTCGCCCCGGGGAGTTTGGGGTTTCACTTGGCGGGGAGGACAGGGTGAGCTGTGACAGCCTCAGGCTCCCCGTCCTCCAGGAGAGGGGAGCTGAGCTGAATTCGACTTGTAATCAATAGGAACGGGCCAAAGCCAAATGAATTTCCTAAAGTCTGTGAAACATCGATAGCATTGAAGAGTCGATTAACCCATGCCGGAGACAGAGTTGGGGCTGGCTGTGAGTGGAATGGAATTCCATGCACAGGCGGCCGCAGTCAGGCTTTGAAATGTGGGTGCCCACACTGAGGATGTGACTGAGTCCCCAACGCAAATCTGTTGCTTCTGTTTAACCTTCTTCCCCAACAGTAAGAGAAGGGCAGAAAAGCACAGTGGACCAAACTCCAGAATGTTCTAAAATCTCTCCATTCTGATGATGGAACCAGGATGTACCTGGGATCATACAATAGATTTGCAGACCTTTCCCTAGCAGGGATATAGGGGCCAGTCTCATCTTCGTGTAGTTTATGAGCGATCCTTTTGGTTCTCCCTGTCTCAACCTGAGTTCCAGGGAGGAGAGGGATAGTGACATCTGTTCTTGGACGTTGCCTTATATCCAAAGGCCTCTTACGACCCTCTCTCAGTTCTGGGGTGAAAGCATGCAGGTTGGTGTAGGGTGCTACTAAACTGGTAGCTCTCAAGAAACCTGCAGGAATGACTGTGTACTGCAAGTACTGAGACAATTTGAGTTTTGAATGTGGGGTAATTAGCACCTTTTGTCCTCAGCTTGGGCCTTAGCTTTATTTCTGGGATGATAGCAAGACTCTCACTGGTTGTCCTATTGCATAAACAGTGACCGCATAGTGTACTAAATGGTATGATAGAAATGTATTCTGTGTGCTACGGGGACACAGAAGAGTCAGCCAAGTCAGAGTTGGGGTGTCAGGAACTTTGTCCTAGGGGACTTGATATCTACGTTAAGAGCTAGAAGGCAAGAAAAAGTTAGTCGTGTGAAGATGGGTAGGACAAGAGCACTCCAGGCAAAGAAAATAACGTGCAAAAATTCAGAAACAAATCAAGAGAAGGAGCACTCATGGCTGGAGCACGGAGAGGGAGGGTAGGAGTAGCAAGTGCTGAGAGTGGAGAATGAGGGAGGGCTTGCTCGCAGAGGGCCTTCCGCTATGACAGAGTTCATAAAACACACCCCAAGGGCACTAGGAAGTTACTGGAGACTTTTATGAGCACAGGGGCCTCCTGTGTGTGGAGTGGGGAGATCAGTGGAGAGACTTGGCACAGAGCGTGTAAGAAGTTGGCTTGGGCATAAGATGGATATACCTTCATGATGGGCTGGATACTGTGGATAGAGAGCAAAAGATGGTACCCAGCGTTGCCTGGTTGACTGCGTGATGGGGGTATCTGCACTCTGAGAGCAGAGGAGAGGAAACAGACTTACGGGGACAATAGTCAACTCAGACGTGTTTCTTAGGAGCGTTTCCCTCAGGAGCGGGGACTGTGGCGGTGGTCACAGATGTACTTCAAGGTGGTCTTGCAAAGTGGGCAAAGAATTTCTATTTAGTTTCTACCATGGGGCTGATATAGGGGCGGAGCAGGTGAGGAAAAGGGTCTTCCTGTTTGTAGAGTCCTCAAGTCACAACATCATTGCAAAAGCACATCACACTTCAACAGGGTATGAATTCAGGAAGGAAACACTGACTGCCACAGGACAAAAGTTTACTGAGGAAGGGAGAAATCAGAGGCCAGAAATGCATTTTCCTCTCTGCAGTCACTTGGACAAAGGAAAACTCTTTACGATTAAAATACGGAGTTGAGTAGCTCTGCAGATTCCTCTGTGGCTGGCCTGAATTATGGTTTGGACTTGTCTCTTGGTGGCAGATCTCCCAGCCTTTGCCAGACATCAGGTACCTGGGGCAGGAGCCCAGCTTGAGTCTGCAAGGCTCCTGGTGTTCATTGCCTCTGCCCAGGCAGATTTAGGGTTTGCAATATTTATCTTTTAAACTGTTTGTGTATGTTTGCTCAACAATCAAGCAACAATTTAGAAATGCTGCTTCCTGAAGCTTTGCAGACTAATATAATTTCACAGCTCCAATTACAAATGAGAAAAATTATTTCATCTAAAAACAGAGGAGCTAGACATTTCTGAGAAATCATGGTTAGAGAGAAGACAAAGTACTTTCTGAAAAACTGGCCATGATTTAATGGCTTCCTGCTGAAAATCTTGCCGACTCTCGGAAGCCTCCATCTTACAGGGATGCTGGTTTTGCCAACTGTGAAACTGATGCTTTTCAGATTGACAAACCATTGCTTCTACTGGAGCCTGGTTTGCAGCTCCCACAGCCTCAGTACATTCAGAGCAATGCAAACATGTCCACTGGCTTTCCACCTGGTAAGTGTATCCTTCTTCCTGCCACTTTCCCTGAATCTATATTTTATAGAATCCTAGAATTTTGGATGGGGCTTAGCAATCATTTACCTCAACCCTTCACCTGATACCTTACCTGCTCATCATACCTGTCCGTAGGCAGCTACCTACTGCTTGAATACTTCTAGTGATGGAGAACTCACTACTGGACCTTTCCATGAGAATCTACTAATTTAGCTCAATTTTAAGTAATATGTAAAGTCTAGTGGCTTCCCAAGTTGATCATTAATGTCACTAAATTAATATCTAATATCAGTTAAGATCACTAAAATCTCCCGATTGGCCTTTTCCCTTGGATTCTTGTCTCTGTAATGGAATCTGTCTGAGGTATCTCAACTAGAGTACTAACAGCCTGAACTCTAAGAAAAACCTTACCTCGGTTATTCCACTGCTCTGTTTTACGGCCACTCCTAAGAAATTGCCACTCCTGAGAGGTAAAGTCATTAGGTGTTTTTTCTTGTCTACTCGAGTCTATTTCTTATTTCTGTTGGCTCCATTGCTGTGATGCGTAGTTAACCCCTGGTCGTTCCCTTCCACCCCACGGTAGTGGCTGCGCGTGGTGGGCCCTCGATACATCAGGTAGACTGCACGGGTGACTGAGCTAGTTAACTGCAGGAATGGGGTGGCTCTTTACCTGCCTTACATAGCTCCTTCCTGTAGGTTCTAGGGCTCTCATTTTGCAGATGGGCATGGTTTTCAAAGATTTTTAATTTTGAGTCACAAAAGGCTATTTTAGGCCTTAAAATACTGTCTTCTTATACATTAAACTTCAGACAATTGACCACTCTGGTCCGTTTCTTACCAACTTCCTTCGGAGGCTTATCAAATCTTTGGCTTCAGCAGAAGGCGAGTACGTCGTGTCAGACGCGAGGACTCTGGGGTGGGGGGTCTCCAGCACTGTATTCTCGTTGTCACCCCCTGGGTTACTGCGATGGCACCTTCATGGATCTCTGCCTTTGATCGCCTCCTTCAGCCACCCCACACACTGCAATGACACAAACGACACAAGTCTCCTTAAGACACATCTTTTGGTGACTCCATTTTGCCCAGAGATCTGTGTAAAAACAAGACTTTTTGTTGTGTTTTCAATCTCCTTTGTTAGAATCTCTTACCGATCTTACTTTTCAAAGAGGAAGACTTTACAATCCTTATCCAACTTAGTAGGAGAATGCACAGTTTTTATCATCTGCCTGAGTTTAGTTGTGACGACATCAGTGAAGGCATAATTGGGAAGTTAAGTAACGTGAATTTGGTGAGGTTATTCATTTTCCAATGGCAAAGAGTTTAACCACTTCAAATGAACTCACCTAGCTTTTCTACAACAAGCATTCTAACACACATAATTTCCCCCTAGCAAACAAAACGGTTCAAATTATAAGTTCACATCCTCTTAAAGATAACATTTAAAACAAGCTTTTGAATAATCATTGCAAAAAATTTTTTATACCTTTTAATAAATAGATCTGGATAAAACTCAAGTTTATGATGACAGGATATGGATTAAGTATAGATTTCACTCAAATGATATGGTAATTGGTATTTAAATACTCTCCAACCTGCTCCCTTATCTCCCTAAACAAAGGGTAACAGCTAACCCAGTGTCCAGTTTTCTTGAAGATCCTTAGGCCAACAGTTTCTTAAGGCCAAATTTCTCATAAAGTATCACTGAACCCTTGGCTGATGATTTTACCTGCAAATTTAAACAAGCTGAATTACAGTTTTTGTTGCCTATGATTTTGTGTTTCCATAGAACTGACACCTCCTATTGCATTTCAGAACTCTTATTTTAAGTGTTATCTCTCACCATTATATTTCTAAGAAAATATTCCACTTACCCTAGGTGTGTGTACTGTAATCACCCACTGTTCTCTAACTCCCCACGCTTCCTATGGCAATATTGTCCACTTGTCAGGGACCATCTCAAATAACAAATCCTTTCCATGCATTCAGCCAAGGCTTACTGATTCACTGCTATGATCCAGGCACTGTGTTACACACTGGAATTTTAGTCTAGTTGTCATGGAGCTTACACTTCGGTGGGATGAATGGACATTAATTATACTAATTAGAATATAATTAAAAACTGAGACTGGGGCTCTGAGAGAAGGAACAGAACTCTATTTAGAGTCTGTAAAGTCTTCTATGAGCCTTGCAACCAGAACTCATGTCTCCCTTCTGAAGCCCTCATGACATTTTATGAGACTCTACCAGTTGGGATTCTTTGGCTGCAAGCAAAAGAGTCCTACTCTGGTAAATTTAAACAGAAACAAATGTATTTGTAAGGTAGGGAATAGCTTACAGAATCAGAGGAAAAGCTGGGGAACCAGCCCTAGGAGAGGAGAGCCCCAGAATCTGGGAGGGAGAGGGGAAGCATGAGGCACCCCTGGACAGCCTCTTCAGGACACTTCTGTGACGACAGCCGAGCTCCACGAGAGATGGTGCGTTTCGTACAGTGGTTAAAAGCACAGCCCTGTGGTCACACTGGCTCCACCACTTACTAGCTGTGTACACAGCGCGAGTCCCTGAGTTTCCTCGTCAGCAAGATGGAGAAATAATAGCATCTGCCTCCTGGAGTCGCTGGGGTGATTAACTGCGGTAATTCACATACAACACTTGCGACAGTGCCTATCACAATGCAAGCACCCAGTAGACGGCATATTAGTAATGTCAGCAGTTACTGTTACTGACGTCCCATCGAGATTCAGATTTCAGGAGGCCATCCTGACTGGGGTCAGGTGCCTGCCCTTTCCCAGAGGAAGGTAGGGAACCTACAACGGCTTCCCCAGGATTATAGCCTGTGACAGGATGGCTCCCCGAGTGTAGTCACGGTGCTGCTCCAGAAGAAGGGAGTGTAGTTGGGCTAACGAATAAGACGTGTCCTCTGCCTCTTCCCACTTTCGTCATATTCAGACTTCCGCCATTGCTCATTGCTTTGTTTCATTTTGTTTTATAATCACTTCTGTCAGATTTTATTTACTTAATGGGCAAGAACCACATCTTGTCTCTGTACCTCTGGAAATACAGTATCTTCCAATCAAAGATGTTCAACATCTGTTTGGTGGATGGAATTAAAGTGAAATATTGGTATATATGATTCACGTCTCAAGGTGAATTCACGTCTCATTGGTATATATGATTCAAGTAGCATCTGGGCAGGGATGGCTTGACACATTTTCCGATTTTTTTTTTTCCTTTGGTCCCTCAAGCTTTTCTATTTTCAAGGGAAATATAGAGACAAAGCTATGTAGGACTTCAGAACCTTCCAGAAATTTCCGGAGACAGCAATGTCAGGCGAGATACCCTTCTCTGCAAAAGTTTTAATTTATATAAAATGAAAGTAATGTGCTAAGGATGCAAGTAGAATGCTGTTTATTTTGTACTGTTTGTACCAGTGAAACATGTCCATTGATACAGGTATGGCTGAATAAACAAATATATCCATAACAGAGGATATATGAAACAGATAAAGTAATTAAGTTGGTCCCTATATGTAATCACATAGAAAAATGCTCCAGGAAATATTAGTGAGTGAAAAAACATCAAGATTCAGAGTAATACATATAGCATGGTCTCTTTTGTAACAAAGAAACAAAACAAAATGACACCGTATGTTTTATACTGACACATACATACGTAAAATCATATAAAGAGATCTTGAAGGTTTATAATCACAGTATGATATGACTTACTCAAATGAAAAGCAAATTCAAAATGACAATAGATATTTCATACTATAGTGGTACATTTATATATAAACACACACACACATCTATAACACACACGCACACACATATATAAATGTACCAGTATTTTATTTTATGAAAAAAATTGATTGCCTCTGGGTAGCAAGGGTTAGGGGAAGGACCAGTATTGTAAATGATGTTCCAAGGAAATCTTAACCTAATCTTTAATATTTTAATTCTTTATAAGGAGAATATATTCATGAATAATTTATTTGACGGGAAATTGTATGTATATATGAAAGAAAGAAAAGAAACTGAAAAATGAGGAAGTCCACATGCCTCTGAACTGTCTTCATTCCAGAGTGCCGGGACATTCTGCTTCCTGTCATCACCAAAGAGCTGAAGGAGCTGCTGGAACAGAAGGATGACATGCAACACCAGGTCCAGGAGAAGAAGTACTGCGTGGAATTACTCAACAGCATCCTGGAGGTCCTCAGCTGTCAGGATGCGGTGAGTCCCCTCGATGATGTAGCTGTCCTGGACTCAGACTAGGCCTGAGTTGATTAAGTTCTAAAATATTGATGCTGATGAATACCAGTGGAAGTCTAAGATAAAAGTCAACGGCTTGCTCGGCAGCCCTACTTTCCCTGTGACTAAGCCCCATTGCTGTGAAAGATGGCTTGGGGACCAGAGTTCACCATGGAACATTTTGTCACCGTATGTCTTGTTGGGCAGGCTTCCTCAGAGTGTAGGTATGGACACTGCTGAGCCAGTAGATGGCTCGTCCATTTACTCAGGCCCTGCCCTGCAGGGGTGGGCGGGGGAGTGTCCTATGCCTACACAGGGGAGAAAACCCTCTTATCTGCTTTCTTAGCTGATTTCCTTGGGTTTGTTTCTCCAGTCATCCTCTGCGATGATTAAAATGATTAAGACTCTTCCCGGATAAGCACACTGCCCAGTCCCAGACTGAAGAGACAGGGCACAGAGTGGGATGGTGGCAGGGAGATGGCTGCACATGAAGCCAATGTGTACTTTGCAGACGTCATTCCGAGATTAGGCGTGGATGGAGCCAAAAAGAAAGTCTCAGTGGGAGTAAGGGGAGGGCTTCCAAAGGGCAGAATCTGCTGAAGACTATAGGCCACACGGAGAGGTGTGATTAGACACAGGCCCAGAATTCTTACGAATTGGAAGAAGGAGGTGAGGGTTCTTGACTTGAGCCAGGTTCCTTTGGCAACTCCACCTTGTCCTGGAGCAATGTCCAGGAGGTACCCTGCCCTTAGCTGGAACTGGTTTCAGAGGGCTATGTAGACCCAAACAACCAACAAGTGTTTTATAAGTATTTGTGTGAGCATTGCCCCCCTCTCTCTTCCCTAGAAAATCGTCAGAGAAGAGCTCTCTGGATAAACTGTATCCGTGACTGACTACAATTAGAGAACTCTGCAGAGCAGCATTCCTTTACTGCTCACGACCCGGAGTCAGCCTGTGTTGCCCATTTCCTTGTGGGCTGTCTCTCCTGTCTTTTCATTTCTATTCTTAACCATAAGCTTCTTCTTATCTTATACTAGGCAAATGCAGTAGCTTGGTTCATTCATTCATTCATTCACTCATCCACTTAGAAATACATATGATGCACCAGGTGTATGCTAGGCATAGGGGACACCATGGTCTCTTTCCTTAGGAAAATCTATACAGATATGCAAATAAACAATTGTGATACAGTGTAACAACTAAAATCTAGAGGGGGTGCAAGAGCTACAAAGGACTCTGTGTGTGTGTGTGTGTGTGTGTGTGTGTGTGTGTAAGCCTTTTTTGTCAAGCATGCCTTCACAAAGGTGGTCAAACTTCAGCTGGTATTCAAGGGTGAATAATTTTTTATTACAGTTGTTACTTTATTAGTGAGTTTCTAGACACTGTGCTAAATGTAGTCTGCTCATTCTCTCTGCTCACCCTAATTCTAGATTAGATACTAAGGCTCATTATTCCCATTTTATAGATGAAAAGACTGAAATTCATAGATTTTTAATTAACATTCGAGACCAGACAGCAAATAAATGTCAGGGTCAAAATTCAAACCCAGGTAGACAGACCCAAGAATGTGGAATCGTAGGCATAGGGGATACAAAGATATGGCCTTTTCTTCTCTTTTTCTTCTTATCTTCACCCTTGTTCTATGGAAAGGGAGTGTAATACCCAAGAGTTTAGAGAGTCAAGATTCATTCAGGTGACGGTGTTAGGGTGATGACGTTGTTTCTGTAAGCACATTCGCTAGTCAGCTCTTGAGCTGGTTCCAGACTTTGCTGTTTGATCTTTTCTTATTGTTTTTCTAAGGGAGAGTTTGGTCTTATTCTTACTGATAGTGTAGGAACATGAGGGTTGGCCCAGCATTTCTGTAGCAACATCCTAAAGAATATTGCCTCTCTTGGTTGAAAATCCAGAAAGCCAGTTTGCAATGTTTTTGCTTTTTTTTCTTTTTTTATATGTCTGTAATGCTCACATCCCTTTTAATGGAAAAAAATCATAGATCCTTGGAAATATGACAGTGTACCCCAGTTTGAGGAACCCAGCTATAATGGGCTGATGGTCAAGTTTCTGGTTTGTGTAGAAGGATGGCCCCAGTTCACAGTTTATCTGCAAAGCAGGATGCTCAGGCTCTGCCTATCCCAAGAGAGTGGCCCCCTAGAGTTCTACGGTGACCAGCTGTCATCGTTTTGCACATTCCGTAACACCAGACGCTGGTGAGAAGAGGCTGCTGTCTTACACACCCTCAGTACTTAGGGCTTCAAAGCCGAGAAATGAGTGGGAGGCTCTGAGCTCCCCGTGGGGGCTTGTGGCATCTGGACTTGAGGTGTGTGGGAGGCGCAGTGTCACTCTTTCCTGGCTCTGAGTGCATTGCTTTTATAATAAATTCTGACTGTGGGGACTAGCCCACCCCTTCTCAAGGTGAACAACTGTCTTTGCTGGATGAGTTATTAAATGCTGTTACCATCACTGAGTTTGGTACAAATTTTCATGCTTCTGCTGAGCTTCAGATCTCACCTCTCCAGCTCGTGAGGATGGAAATCTCTCTCCTCTTCTCAAAAGCCTCTTTGATGTATAGGACTCATTCAGTGGCCTTGATTACTTTGAGCCAAACTGAAAATCAGAAGTTCGAAAGTATCCAAAAGTAGATCTCTCTTGTCCTAGCATATAGCGGCTCCCAACTTGGACTGCCCGTTCACATGGTCTGGGGAGCTTTTTAAAAGCAGCAGTGCGTAGACCTCATCCTAAGCATTCTGACTTACTTAGTCAAGGGTTGATGGCAAACAGATGATAATGGGCAGCCAGGGTGAAGGACCACAGTCCTGGTGCAAACCCCAGTGAGGCAGAGGAGCTATTGAAACACATTTCTGAACTTTAGCTCTGGAGCGTGGCTTCCAGTAACTTATTTTTTTAAGAAGTTTTCAGGTGATGTTGATGCTCCTAATGCAGGGACGGTGCTTGAAGAACCACTGCTCTACCGTGACCTATTTTTTTCTTCAGTATTTACTAGGAATGGAGGAATAGCTGGGCTCTTTCTGTGACCTTTCACCTTCTTAATTTAGGAGTGCTCTCCAGTCTGTAAAATCCAGCTTTTTCCCATATGCATTTAATAAACCATAAAATGGCAAAGACTTCAGACACATTTATTTGTACTCATAAATTCATTTTCGTGGAATAGCAGGGACATGGCATACGCAAAGATATGTCTTTGAAAAGCCAGACCATAGGATGTGCTGTTTGGTTTCTATAGGCACCAAGTTCTCAGAATTAGAAATTTGGAAGAAAACAAATAAAAAAGGCTTCCGCTCGTTGGGGCCCTCTCTTCCAATAATGGCATAGCTATTTTTTACTGGCTCGTAGCTTCCATCATGGAACAACCCATTGTCCCACCCCAAGCATAGAGACTATGTCCATCTAACAAGAGTGTGGAAATTTAGCAATTATAGTGCAGGAAGCCAAGCTTAGGTTTTTGGGGGTTGTGTGTTTGGGGGATGGGAAAGGATGCTTGTCTTCAATTGATAGTCATTATTTGTGTAATTACAGCCCAGCACAGCAAGCTAACCTTATTCTTTATAACCCCAGGTGGCATGTGACTCAGGAGGAGATGTCTGCCTTAGCCCAGGGTTGACTTTTTTAATGATAGTGTTAAATTCCTTCACCGAGCTTTCAGGAGTTGCACTTAGCATATGAAAAGGACCAAGCTCAGGTGAAGGATAAAAAGCCTGACTTCTGCCTCTATTAACTCCTTTTCTCCCCCTCACTGAGCAAGTTTAGTTGTCAACTCCAGTTACTTTGAAAGGCGGTTTCACACTGGCTTGGTTCTGTGCCTTGCTGGCTGCTGAGTAACTCATAAAATTTAATTTTGCACCAGACCCAGAGGGAGTTGGTTTTTTCCTCTCTTAAGACAGGGTTTTTTGCTTTTATGTTTCATTCCTCTAAGAAAAAGGAGAGTCATCGTTTTGTACCCTGCTTAGCAATCATAAAGTGGGTAAAGATGACTCCTAATTCTGAAGAGGAAAAGGTGTTGGTTGTATCTAAGCCATGGAGGTAAGGAATGCCCAGAATCGTCGTTTTAGAAAAATTCTCTGAGTCTGTTGACTAAACCTGGGGAGATTTACCCCAGGTACTATGTTAGTCATGAATGGTTTGAGGGTTCTGATATTTCTATTTATCAACTTAGACACTGGTAGGGAGGGCTTTTGCTCATGCAGTTTCTCTTGCTTGGAATGTTCTTTCCAAGTTCCAATCCTCTCCATGCAGGTAGAATCTTTTACTCCTTTTAGGTTCAGCTCAGAAAATACTTCCTTTCTGAGATTTTCTCAATTCTATTCTCTCTTCCCTCCCCTTCCTCCTGCCCCCAGGTAGAATTAGGGACTTTTTTGTTTGTGTTTTCAAAACCCTGTGTTCACACTGATGTGCCAGCACCAGTGGTTCTGTGTCATCCTCCCCTGACTGTGCCCCACCCCCTTGCCAGGCTTGGAGAGCAGGAGCTGGTATCCCCTGACTTTGCAGAGCTTACCCTCTCAGCCTCACCTCTTGCCAGTCCCACCTACACTCTCCCTCTTCCTGCTCCACTAAAAATCCTCTCAGTTACTCAGATGTGCTGCACTCTCTCGCTTCTCGGCTGCCGCGTGTACTGTCTGCAGTGCCCCGACGCATCGCCTCCACTCTTAGCCCAGCTAAATCCTACCTAACGCTCGGAAGTCAGCTTAAATGTCACTCTCTGCAGGAAGACTTCTCTAACCCTCTTCCCCACCTCTGCTGTGGTCCCAGGAGCAGCTCGTGTGCTGCTGCCTCGCAGCACCTGTATTGTCACCCTCTGTGGACTTGTCTGTTTGCCTGGGCAATTGGAAGTGCTGTGACGATGGAGATCTTGATGCTGTACCTGCCCCCCTCGCCCATCCCAGCACAGCGAATAAATAAATGCATGTGACTCACTCAAATCAGTGGCAGGGCCTGCTTTCTCTGCGGAGGCCTCTGTTCTGAGTGCAAGTGGGCTATTCTCTTTCCTCTTTTGGCCTCCGCTTGGATGTCGGGTAGAGAGAGCTGCATTAATCACACCCCTCAGTTCATGACACATCATCCTGGTTGGTCTGTGCAAGGCTGTCCCTTGTTTTATGTGTGTATGTGTGTGCATTTTGTCAAAGATTTTTCATCGAATTGATCTTAATGATTGAATTGGCTCTTTTTCATAATTCATGTATCAGGCAGCATCCCATCTAAAAAATAGAGGAGCTTTCATGGGCATAGCAGAACAGTTGGTTTTGGTAAGGTAGCTTGAGCAGGAACAAGGAAATAGAATGATACACAAAAGCAGGTTGGTCAACATTAGACTAGTTCAGGTTATTTTCCTTGTAAGGGTTAAAGGAGAGGGGACTTCCTTATCATGCCAGCTCAGGTTGGCTGGGCCTTTTCTGATTGGTTGCTGTGAACCTCCTGCTTTTAAGAAAAACCTGTTCTGTTTGGAGAATTTTCCTGTTTCCTTAAAGTTTCCATTTGATTATGTGGCACTTAGCACAAGTGACTTCATTTTGGTTTGACCTGCTGGGGCATAGTACAAGAGCTCAGTCCAAAACAACGGGCTCCTATAATTTTATTTAACAAGTTCTTACCTTTGATCCCCATCTTCCATTCCCATGTGGATGGAAAAAATCCAAACTCTGAGATATTTAAAAGCAGTTTATTCTGAGCCAAATTTGAGGACCATGACCCGGAGCCACTCCCAAGAAACCTTGAGCAAGTGGACTCGAGGTGGTTAGGTTACAGTTTGGTTTTATACATTTCAGGGAGACAGGGGTTACAGGTAAAATCATAAATCAATACGTGGGAGGCATACATTGGTTTGGCCACAAAAGGCGGGACATCTCCAGGCGGGGGCTTACAGGCTATAGGTGGGTTTAAAGATTCTTTGGCTTGTAATTGGTTAAAGACATGAAGCTTTGTCTAGAGGCTTGGAATGTTTTAACATAAGGAATGGTTATCAGAGATAAACCACTGGACATAGATTTGTTATGCAAATTGAGGACC
>CAUYRT010086051.1:0-28965 GCA_963574885.1 Lepilemur ruficaudatus | reverse complement strand
CTGAAAATCATTTAATTGTATACTTAAAATGGAGTGTTGGTTGTATGTAGATACAGTTGGAGCACTATGTATGTACTCTCTGGACTACTTTGACAGAGTAGGTTTTTGAATGTAACAAGGTAAGTCAACTTGAGTGGTAATGTATTTTGGGAAATCAGCTCACTACAAATTCTGACTGTAAACATTGTACTGTAAATGTTTTGTAGTTTTACCCCAATAAAATAAAATAAAAAAAAAAGAATGGTAAATCCTTTCCAAATGGTTTTCAATTGACTTTGCCTGGATCCATCAGAGGATAGCTATCTAAGGCAGCTATAGCTTTACAAAATGTATTTCTTAAATAATGATACTTGAAAGTCAAAAGTACTTCTTGATCTATGGGCTGCATAATGGATGTTGTGTGAACAGGTATGAAAATAACATTACTCTCCTGTACATCTCCACTAGAGCTCTTAGATGACCAGGTGCATTGTTAATGAGCAATAATATTCTGAAAGGAATCTTTTTTTCTGAGCAGTAGGTCTCAACAGTGGGCTTAAAATATTCAATAAACCATGATATAAAGAGATGTGCTGTCATCTAGGGATTGTTTTTCCATTTACAGAGCACAGGCAGCGTAGATTTAGCAAAATTCTTAAGGGCCTAGGATTTTTGGAATGGAAAATGAGCACTGGCTCCAATTTAAAGTTACCAGTTGTATTAGACCCTAACAAGAGACTCAGCCTGTCCTTTGAAGCTGGGCATTACCTTCTCCTCTCTAGCTATGAAAGTCCGAGATGGCATCTTCTTCTAAAATATAAGGCTGTTTTGTCTACATTGAAAATCTGTTATGTAGTGTTAGCACCTTTATCAATGATCTTAGCTAGATCTTCAGGATAACTTGCTGCAGCTTCGACATCAGCACTTGCTGCTTCACCTTGCACTTTTGTTAAGGAAACAGCTTCTTTCCTTAAATCTAATGAAGCAACCTCTGCTGGCTTCAAACTCTTTTTCTGTAGCTTCCTTACCACTCTCAGCCATCAAAAAATTAAAGAGAATTAGGGTCTTGCTCTGGATTAGGCTTGGCATAAGGGAATGTTGTGGCTCGTTTGATTTCTATTCAGACCACTCAAAGTTTGTCTATATCAGCAATAAGGCTGTTTCACTTTCTTACCATTCTTGTGCACTAGAGTAGCACTTTGAATTTCTTTCAAGAACTTTTCCTTTGCATTCACAACTTGGCTGTTTGACACAAGAGGCCTAATTTTCAGCCTACCTCCCTAAGCTTAATCATCTTGAAGTTTTGATTTAAAATGAGAAATTTGCAGCTCTTCCTTTCACTTTAACACTTAGAGGCTATTAATTGGCTTAATTTTAATATTGTTGTGTCTCGAGGAATAGGGAGGCCTGAGGAGAGGAACAGAAATGGGGGAATGGTAGGTCGATGAAGCAGTCAGAACACACATACATTTATCAGTTAAGTTTCCTGTTTCATATTAGTACAGTTCGTGGTGCTCCCAAAACAATAACAAGAGTAACATAAAGATCACTGATCACAGGTCGACATAACAGATATAATAATAATGAAACACTCTGAAATACTGCAAGATTTACAAAATGAGATGCAGAGACATGAAGTGAGCACAGGCTATTGGAAAAATGATGCTGATAGACTTGCTTGACACAGGGTTGCCACATACCTTCAATTTGTAAGAAACACAGTATCCGCGAAGTGCAATACAATGAGATATGCTTGTATAACATACTTAAAGAAAGCTTCATGGTTTCTTATCAGACACTAAAATAAATATTTAACATGGTAGATGCCTTCGAGCCTATCCCAATATAATTTAGTCCCCATGCCTTTGTTTGAAAGACTAACTAGACAAAATTTGTGCATCATGGGTCACACTTATGTATTACAGAATTTACATATGTGTAAACTGAGAGAGACTGAATGGTTTATGGGTTAACATCTCCTTTGGTGAAACCCAATACTTAGTTAATCTATAGTTACTCCAGAAATCCTGTTTATGGAATAATACAATAAAATTCCTATTCTGATAAAATACATAGCTTGTTCAAAGTGCAACTGTGTTGTGCATTTGTGTTTTTCCATCTGAGGATGCTCATTATCTGCCAATGTTAATGAGTAAGGGAAAGCATTACTGTTCTTATGTCATAAAATATGAAACAAGCTTTATGCAAGATTACAGAATTTGGAATAAACACAAATGTTATGATTACCAGAAATGATTCAGCAATATAAAAAGATGCAAGGGAATTGGTAATGAATTAGTTCTTAAGTTGGGTTGGGGTTTCATGATGCTTATTTTATTGTCACTATTTACAACTGTATTACATATATTCATTTCTATGTATAAAACATTAAGCTTTATAAAAATAACTAACTATAAAAGTATTCAACCTAATTAAAATGAAAGATGTATTTTTTAGGGGAAATAATTTTTAAAACTATCTAAAATGTCCTTGATATCACAAAAATGCTTCAATTGAGAGCAAGTACTTGTTCTTTTCATTACTTAATAATGGAAACCTTGCCATACTTGGGTCAAAAGAGTAGAGTTTCACTGATAAATAGGTAGCACTTATGTTCTAGGGGTGAATCTGTTGGTCAGGATTTGATGCAAAACAAAGAAGTGTTCATTCTATAGTTTGAATAATTTAAAATCTCTCAATCACTGTACTATAAACTGCCATGTGCTCCATAGGAAAAAAAATATTTTCTTCCTATAGGCTGCAACTTTGAACCATGTATCTTAGTGTTCTAAAAGTAATTCTTAACTTTTCCAACATTGATTGGTCCTATATTATGATATTACTGTGGTTATTAATAAAAAGGAAAACAAGGTTAATATATCAGAAATATTTTATAAAAAGAAAACAATGTATGAGAAAACAGAGCTCCTACATGGGATGAAAGAAGAAATACATAACAGTATACCAATCATCACATTGATTTTGAACAAATACGGGTGGCTTATGTTCGTTTTGCTAAAATCAAAGCAAGGAAATCAGTAAGGAATTATAGTCACAGGTTTCCACTAGTCTCACCAAATCATTCAGTGTTATATCCAAATGATAAGACAAGATGTTAATGGTTGATTTTTTTTTTTTGAAACTTAACCAAGGAGACTGGGATTCTGAAAAAAAGGAGTTTATAGAAACAGAAAACAAGTTTTTAACTATATTCAATAAATGCTGTTGTTGGAAAAACTGAGTTAAAATTTTAAATGGTATTGCAAATTGATTCCATTCTTATACACATTCGGACACATGACGAGTGTTGTTGACTACAATAGAATCCTTTTGTCTCTGATTTTCTTCTTATGCTTTTGTTTCACAATTAAATAAAAGAAAGATTTTGTTTCCCTGGCACTTAGCCCATGCTGCTTGTGGTGAGCTAAAAGCCTGCCAGGAGTTGAAAAGTCTTTGCTAGAGAAAACAGTCAAAAAGGTAACTACTGCAGCACTGTATGCTCTAATGGGAAAGTTAATCAATTTAAACTTAAAAAGCTATTACTAAGATTTCATTTCTGGTAATTGTTTTGCTGGTACTGGCAAATCCTTTACTGTCACTTAAGTTTGTCTCTTTTCACTTTCATTAATTTTCATAATTCTACCAATATAACATTTGGAATGGAGAGAGATGAGTTATCATTTCTAAAAACCTGAGACACTTCTCAGAAATTTTTGTATGTGCAGGAATACAGTATTTTGATGCTATTCTTTCTTAGAAAATTTCTACTTTCTTTCCATTTTAACTAAAAAATTTTTCCACTGCTTACATTCTGATTCCTAACTTAATCCTATTAATATAGACTATGGCACTGCAAAATAGAGGCTGAATTAAAAAACTGCTAACTAAACTACATCAAATAAGACATGTACATTGAAAATGTAGAAACATAATGAGGTACTCCAAAATAATGGAAAAACTAAGAATCATATCTAAAGATTGTACCTTTTTGTTTTCTTTTTGAGACAGAGTCTTGATCTGTTGACCTGGGTGGAGTGGTATCATAGCTCACTGCAACCTCAAACTCCTGGGCTCAAGTGATCCTCCTGTCTCACCCTCCCAAGTAGCTGGGACTACAGGTGCATACCACCATGCCTGCTAATTTTTTTCTATTTCTTGTAGAGGTGAGGTCTTGCTCTTGCTCAGGCTGGTCTTGAACTCCTGACCTCAAGTGATCCTCCCACCTCAGCCTCCCAGAGTGCTAGGATTACAGGCATGAGCCATCACACCCAGCCTGTACCTTGCTTTGATCACAGATATAGTCAATAAAAACTATGTAAAGTAACTTGGAAAATTCTATTGAAAAATTAATTCTATCTTACTTTTTTGATTAAATATGAATTATTTTCTATCAAAATTACTTAAAGTACAATATATTTATAATATGCTTTAATTTTTAATGAGAGAATAAATATATAAGTAAATATATAATGGTATAATAGAAGGAAGTGTAAAAAAGGAAGATTAATCTACCTGGTTGTGACATAGAGCAATTAGGCTAAGGTTATAGGCCTGATTCCTATATGAATAAGTAATTTTACTCAATTGTGTAACTATGAAAAGCACTCCTCCACACAAAGGGGCTTAATGGCAAAGGCATACATGTGGTACCCACCATAATGGGGGAAAAAAGCACCTGAAAGCACATATACAGAGAGCTGATTGGTAATATAATTTTTGGATATGAAAAACATCATGATTAGTTATAGGTTGTAATTATGTATATGTATATATACATACATACATATATGTCATTAAAATTATATAGAGGCATTGAGATGTTTATTTTGAAGAATGAAGAGAGAAGTGTAAAGGTAATGATGTAATAAGATGTTGAAACAGAAAAATATAATAAGATGTGCATTTTTTTAATTTCAAAATATTAAGGGAGTACAAATTTTTTGTTACATGAATACATTGTATAATGTTGAAGTCTGGGCTTTTCATGTGCCTGTCTCCAGAATAGTGTTCATTGTACCTGAGTGTGTATTTTAAGGTGTAATAAAGTTCATGGACTGAAGAGTCTAAAGAGATAAGAATACCTGAAGGGAATTATGAATGAGTTTAAGTGGCCACATTCACAGAAAAATGAAAAAATCTACAGTAAATGCCAGCACAGACCAATATCCCTTTATAAGTAGACGGGATCATTCCAGGTGAAGAACTTACTAGACTGGAAGTAGAAATGGGAGGCAGTAATTTGGATAATAAAAATATATGCTTTCACTTGAAATAGTTGAATAAATATCTCAACTCTTTACTTCAATTATGTAACACTCAATCAGAGATAAGCAGATAAACAATGAAAAATGCTCCTTAACTAAATTTTCTAATAAGACAGACACATATTCCTGAATGATCTGGGTGGATGGAATTTAAATTTCATTATATCAAACTGTGTACAGGATCTAGAGATTGCTAATATGAACCAACAAATGGAGCTGAGCCAAGGAATTCTAGCTTTGACCCTGTAATTTACAAGTGCTTATCCTAGGGTTATGATCATAGAATCCCCATGTGGGGAGAATGGAGGGAAGAGAACCAGTTACTAAATTATAAATACAGCAGCTTAGTGAAAGCTAGATTATTTATACATATTATCTCCTTTAGTAGTATCCTATCGTAAGGCTACTATAGCCCTATATTGGGAAGACATTATTTCCATTTTACAAAGGAGGGAGATAAGACTCAGAAAGGTTATGTAGCTTGTCCAGGGTTGCTTAGCTAGTAAAGGGTAGAGCAAGGTAAAGAGTGTCTGGTGGCAAAGTTCCTTCCAGTATACCTTAATTCCTTTTTCCTTATTCTCAGATAATACCTAAACCATCAGGAAGAGTTAATGAACTCCCAGCATGACTTGTGAACCACCTTGGTGAGGACTTCTCACTGCTTGGAATCAGGAGATTCTGAATTTCTTCTAGGGGGTAGGGAATCTCAGCTTAAGATAACTGCTTATCTTTAGGCAGCTAATTAGCTAGAAATTAGACAGGAACATATGCCTCTATGCTATGGTCAATATTGTAAAAAGAGATCCTTCACTGCTCCAAAATGAGTTCCAATAGTAAAGCTTAAATATTCCTTGACTAGAACTGCTGAAGTGGAAAAACAAAGAATCCAGGAAAGATCCTGAAGTTTTTCATCATATAATCTTAAATAAGAAAGCTTAGCGTTTATAATTGAAAATAAAATTCCCAAGATAGCAAAATTCTTTTTACTGAAAGCTCATAGTTTTTCCATTGTTATCTGAAAAAGATTGGGAATTTCAGGGAATGGTGCCAAAATATTTCAATCTGCCTTCAAGTAGCTGGTACTATACCAAGTGTGAAGTTGTAATTTATTCATGTCATGAATTTTACAAGTAAAGAAAATGAATCATAAATGGTAGGCTTACAAATACTATCATCTGTTGTTATGCTAGGTATGCCTATCCCAAGAAACCAAAGGAAAGCTATTTATCTCAGTGGAGCACTTTCTTCTTAAAAGCCTTGCTTACAAAAAGGAGCTGAAAATAATAGATATGTTAAAGGACAGACCAGAGACAATAGAAAATTCACCAGTAGTCAAATAGATAAACAAAAAGAAAACACTTTATACATGCACATACATCTAGGCACTTGCATTAGAAGAATAATTTTCTTACTGATTTGAGATGCAGTGTGCTATAGTGAAATTAACCCAGACTGGGAGTTAATGATGCCGGGTTCTAGTTGCTTTAATAATAATTGTATGTCTAAGTTTAAGAACATTATTGTGCCTCTTTGGTCCTAGATTCCCTTGTCTTTAAAGTAAGAGAGACTACTTGATGTCCAAGTTACCCTCTCCTATTATATTCTAAATATTTCATGTATTATACTCGGAAATTCCCTCACAGAGTTCCCTATGTCTGTGACTTTCACAGCAATCACTTTTAGCATTTCTGTACATGTTCTATCCTTAGTTTTCTGGGATTATTATTGAACTTTCTCAGACATACAAAAATCATTAGAGATATTGAGATATCACAGCTCCAAACTGGTTCACAGACAGATTCAGTGGTTCTGGACTCCCCTCACAGAACATTGGCTTTCCTCTAGAGGCTTCTGTAATTGAAGAGTATTTGCAGAGGCAAAATATTTAGAATTTCAGAGAACTGTGAAGGCCTCTCAGTCCCCCCAAAATACTTTTCCTACTCAGTGATTAATAAATCAAATTAAATAGTTTAGAGGTATATCTAGCTGAAATGAAAGTGAACTATAAAGATTTGCTCATTAAAATGAAAATATACCTGGTAAAGATAACATTTTAAAGTGTGGTAACAATGGATTTCTTATCCCTTTTCTAGGGAAAATTCTTTTCCCTTCAGTATAAGAATTATAAGCCTTGTTTACCTTATGATAATTCAATTTATATTGATTCACACTTAGAGTGTTCTGCTTTTTTATATACACATTATTTATTAGGGCATTTATTAAAGATAGTGAACAAATATGTCAGTCAGTTCTATCATGAAACATACGAACAAGATGCTGTGGGAACATAAAGGACGAGTTGTTAACCAAGCTAAGGAAAGGCAGAGGAGACATCAGGAAAAACTTCATGGAGGAGAACAGACAAAGGAAGGTAAGCTGGCAAAAGAGTTAATAAAGGAGACAAGTGCCACATTATTTACCTAATCTCTTCTGCACTAGACTATGAGATCCATGGGGCAGAAGTCTTATTTTATTTATTTTTAATTTTTAATTTTTAATTTTTATTTATTTATTTATTTATTTATTTATTTATTTATTTATTTTTGAGGCAAGAGTCTTGCTTTCTGTGCTCAGGCTAGAGTGCAGTGGTGTCATCATTGCTCACTGCAACCTCAAACTCCTGGGCTCAAGCAATCCTCCTGCCTCAGCCTCCCGAGTAGCTGGGACTACAGCCATGTGTCACCATGCCTGGCTGATTTGTCTATTTTTTGTAGAGACAGGGTCTTGCTTTTGTTCAGGCTGGTCTTGAACCCCTGGCCTCAAACGATCCTCCCACCTTTGCCTCCCAAAGTACTAGGATTACAGGTATGGGCCACCACGCCTGACCCAGAAGTCTTATTTTTATTTATTTTTGTCTGTACAGGACTTGACGTAGTACCTGAAATTTAGTTGATGTTTAATAAATAGTTGTTGAACAATGTTTTTATATATGATGTTTTTTAAACCCCTAACCAAAGTGCTGAGGAGGTCTAATGATAATACTTTTTTGCAAAAAATAAAAAATAAAAAAAATTGAGTGTGATCCAACTCAAAGGTTGAATGTAAACCTCATTATTAGTTTTCATCATCATGGGTGGAATCACTGACAAAAAGTTAACCATCCATGAAGAGTTTACTCACTTATGAGTGGCAACTGATTTGATGAACAAATGAAGTATAAACAAGCATATGAAGGGAAAAGAGAAAACATCTGATAGCATTGTTTTTCTAACGGAAAAAATGAAATGGTCATTTCCAACTCCTTTTTTCCTTTAAAAGAACTAGAATTTCTGTCTAAATTTCTGTAAAAGAATTAAAATTTCTGTCTAAATGGCATACACAGTTATATTGTTCTAAGGACTGGTGTTAAGGAAAATGCCTTTGAAATAATACAAGACAAGGGATGGTTAATTTATATCAATAATAGGTGAAGTATCACTAATTCTTTGTAACAACTCAAGTTTACATTCATATTTTGTGAAATTTCTTGGTTTTGGTTGATATCAATAAATATCTCAATATTCTGCATTTAATAATAAAGAAAACATTCATTAAAATTGATTTCTGAAATCACATAGTTAATTCCTGACTAATTTCCTAGTGTAGTGAATTTCCTAGTCCTTATTTCCTTTAATAAGTAAAACAAAAACAAAAGAAAAGGTTTAATCCTAATAATATACATATTATATATGTGTGTGTATATATATCTAAAAGAATGTGAATCAAAGATTCAGGATAAGTGCAAACTATATAAAAATAATTTCTGTCTAAGTTGGGTCAGAGGCCAAAGAGCTAAAATCTGACATCTAAGATTTCACTAATATTAGGTCTTTTAACATAACTTGTTATGTTAGCTACTATTTTAAAAAATATTTTAATGTTGAAAGAAGAGCACTATCATGTAGTAAAAAGAAGAATGTAAGTCTTGAGACCTTAATCCTCTTCCTTTTCTGCTGCTGAGTCTGAGTTTCCTTGCAGAAAAATTAGGGTGTTTGTATAAATGCTCTCAATGTTTATTGCAGTTTGAATATTTTACGATTCTATGAATAAAGTCCTTTATTTATAAAATTAATCCTTTTGTTTTCTTTTTGCATAACAAAAACAATTAAGAAACTATATTTTATTCAGATTGCACTAAATACAACTTCTTTTTTTGGTGTTGTTCTCTTTAAAAGGCTGGTCTTCTGTGACTGGATGCCTAAATGTAACTGTTTGCTGAATTTTTAGAATGGAAGTTGTTCCCCTGTGCAAGCATGACACGCAAACTCATGAAGCGTTTCACATTTTTTCTCCCCCCTCAAAAAAAGAAACAGAAGTGACTGGTTAAAAACAAACTACTGGGGAACACTATATACCTACTGTCTCTCTAGGAGCTGCTCTCAAGCCTAAGAACAGAATGTGAGAAGACAGGTGAAGCAGGAAAGCTGGAATCAGGCTGTCTTCTTGGTAATCCATGAATACACTGATTTTTAAAAACATTTTTACATTTAGATGCATACTTTCCATAATTGGAAAACATGATTACAAGATACAATTAGTTATTTCTCATTTCTGACAGAAAAGACATCAGACATCAAAGACATCAGACAGACTCAGTGCTGATAGCCCCTCTTTAGAGCATCAGTATTTTGATGGAGAGCAGAAACACAGCTGATTTTCTTCCATTTTGTATGAAAAAGAAGTTTTATGGGTGTTTTATTTACTGTGTATACTGTTAAGGCTGATCCTACAGTTGAACAGAAATAAGAAACAAAAAGAATGATGATGATTGTGATAATGGTTAATAATCTTTCTCTTTAAAGAAAATTGTGTGTCGATGTTATATGAGTCTTACTTGGACAAAAATGAATAAATGAAAGGGCAATAGGCAAATATAATAGTACCTCGGTAATTGATGATTTCTGTCCCAAGCACCGGAGTCATCTCCAGGACTGTGATAAAGGCTTTGTCCATAGATGTCAGAGGAAAAGGAGACATGCGGTGTCTTCTAGCCACCTTGGTAATATCGACAGCACTATGACCTAAATAGGAAGATAATAACTGAGAATATGATGCTAAAACACTGATTAAAAAGTGAGAATGACTTATAAATTTCAACAATTCCTAATTTCAAATGTCCCCAAATGAAGACTAGCAGGTCAACAATTGTTTTTCCTGCCTCCAGAATATAGCTTTCTATGGTGGAACATTAAATCAAGTTAGCAATGTTACATCATGTGTCAAATCTTGATGAAATTTAATGATGATATTGGCTAATCCTTTTTGAGCGCTTACTATGTGTCAAGGCATTGTTTTAAATTAACTCATTAATTTTCACAACAACCTTATGGTGAGGCACAATTACTATCCTTATTTATGCATGAGGAAAGAGAGGCTTAGAGAGATTACACATCTTTAAATAACAGAGCTAGTGACAGAAGAGCCAGGATTCAAACTTAGGTAGTCTTGGGCTCAGAGTTCACGTCCTCAACCACTACATTAAACTTTGGGCACTTAATACACTGGTTAGTAAAATGAAGTTGTCAAACTTGAATTTATTTAGGATTTTATAGGAAATTTTCTTTCCTCTGAAAAAAGTCATGGAGAAGGATTATTTAGCTATGTATTCCTTGTGTGACCTAATCTAGTCCCATGGCATTAATATCACTCGAACACTAAAGCTACTAATTTTGTATCTCCAATCTTAACCTCTGTCCTCAACTCTAGATTTCTGTATCATCCAATAGGTAGCAGATGATATATACTTGTAATCATCCAACGTGCACTTGGATGTGTAACAGGCAACTTATACCTAAAATGACCAAAACCAAACTCTTGATTCCTCACCCCGCTATCCACACATATGATGTCTTACTCTCTTGCAACTCCCCTCTCAGTAAATAGCAATGACATTCTTCCAGTTATTAAGCCAAAACTTTCTTCCAGTTATTAAGCCAAAACTTTGGAGACATCTTTGAATCTTCTCTTATATTTAAACTATGTTTGAAACATATTTAGAATGTGATCATTACTCACCACTTCCACTACTACTACTATAATAGTTGGAACCATAACCATCATTAATTTCCTGGGAAACTGAATAGCCTCCTAACTGGTCTCCCTGCTTTTACCCTAGTAATACTACAACTTATTCTCCATACATTATCGTGATCCTTTTAAATTGTAAGTTGTATTGTGTTAATCTTTGCTTATAACCCTTCAATGACTTTCTATGTCACTTACAGTAAAATCTGTGCTATATGGCCCAACATATTATGGCTCCTGCAGTTCTCATCTCCGAACATTTACTGTGCTCCGGTTCACTGGTTCCTTGCTTTTTCTTGATCATGTCAAATACATCTCTTCTCAGGGCCTCTGTTCTTTCTGTATTCTCTCCTTGGACCATTCATCTCCAGATATTACAGCTCCATCTATCCCTCACTTCTTTCAAGTCTCTGTTCAAATTATCACCTCATCGGAAAGGCCTTTGTTGAACACTCTGTATGGGATAATACTTATCATCATTCTTTATTCCCCTTACCCTACTTTACTTTGCTTCAAGGAGATATATATATACACACACACACATACATATATATATGGCTATATATGTTTATATATTTATATATGTAAACACACACATATATACATGTACATACATATATGTATATTTGTAACCATATAGCTATAATATGTAAATATTTGTATTTATTTGCTTACAGCCTTCTTCTCCTTAGTAGAACATAAGCTCCATGAAAGGCAACAACTTTGTCTTTTTTGTTCACTGTTATCCCTAATACACAGAAAAGTTAACTGGCACATATTAACCAATGAAAAATAAGTATTTGTTGAATTAACAAATGTATCATGTAATGACAAAAAGAGACATCTTGGAGTACTATATCTTCACGTATAAATAACTTGGCTTTTTATTGGAACCTTATAAATGTTTATCCCAAAAGGTAAACAGAGAAAAGAGTAACTGCAGACATTGTTGCTTGGCTGTCCTAACTGCTAGCCACAATCTCCTTCTTCCCTAGCCACTCTGCAGCTACGAGTGGCCCTATGATACAATTCTGGCCAATGAGATGTAGGGAGAAGTCCCTGGGGCAGGCTTTCTATTACACATAAAAAGATTAAGAGGAAAATGTTTTGCCCTAGAATTCTACCTTCTTTCTTCCTGGAAAATGGAATATATCCATACTGGGAGGTGCTGTAGCAATTTTTCAACCATGAGGATGCAAACACACAGTAAGTATGGAACCATAAGAAGAAAAAAAGAGTCCGAGCCACTGATGACAATGTAAAGCTGCCGTACAAGCTCTGGATTGCCTCCTTCCAGACTTTTGATATGTGAGATAAATAAGCTCCCATCTCTTTAAACCACTTTATAATGATTATATATATATCCTCCAGAAGATTGTGAGTTTCTGGCCACTGCATCTTATTAAATTTAGCACTTCTACTCAATCCCAGTAGCTACTCCAGATGCATTCACTGAATGGACTTAAAGACACTGCCCCAAAGGGTTTCCATTCTAAGACTAATAACACTGTCATAAGTACCTAAAGAAAAGGATATATAAAGTAGGTTATACCCCTAATACTTCTTCTTATGGACAATCAAAATCGCAAGATTTTCGAAGGTTGGAGATTATTTAGTGCTAAATTAGAATAACATTTTCTACTCAAAATTGTAGGTGAACACTTAAAAAAGGATTATGTGATTTACCATTCACTTAAAATTGAAATATAAATTTATTTATATCTTACTTTCACTGAGGTTTGGCCATAGTCAAATACCATAAATACATTCTGTTACAACCAGTATAACTGGAGAGAATGATAGATGTAGCTGCTTCTGCTTTTTATTCAGCTTTATAGGTCTCAGATCTGATTTTTTTTTGTGATATGCTGTACTTACTTTATGGTACAAATTGTTTATAATCTTATAAAAGCTGTCCTTTTAAAATATGTTCAGTTTCTGAGAAGAAAACTCTACTTCTTAATTGTATAGGCCTTATCTGTTGAATATGCTTTGTAATAGAATAGAAAAGAGGTTTTCTTATCAATTAATTAATTAATTAGGAGACAGAATCTTGCTCTGTTGCCCAGGCTAGAGTGCAGTGGCATGATCATAGCTCACTGCAGCTCCAAACTCCTGGGCTCAAGCGATCCTACTGCCTCAGTCTCCCAAGTACCTAGGACTATAGGTTTGCACCACCGGGCAAATTTTTAAAACTTTTTTGTAGAGATGGGGTCTCGGTATGTTTCAAACTCCTAGCCTTAAGCGATCCTCTTGCCTTGGCCTTCTAAAGTGCTGGAATTACAGGCATGAGCCACTGTGCCTGGCCAAAGTTTTCTTATTAAACAGCAAGTTTGATTATCAGTGATATATATATATCCATTCAACAAAATATTTATTGAGTGCATTTTATGAATCAGGCAGTTAGGAACTTGGGATACTAAGAGTAAGATATATCCTGCCATAAAGAACATTACAGTTCAGCAGAAAGGAAAGACATGTAAATAAATAAATAATAAGAGCCAGTGGATAATAAACCACCTGCCTAATGATTCTCTAACTGTAGAGATGGGTAGAACTTATTTATTATTGTTGTTGTTTTTGGAAATTGTACTGCAGTTATCTAGCAAGCAGGAATAATCTCACCATCTCTAAAATAATTTTGTATCTTGTTTACATTTCTCTTCTGGCACCTATCACTGTCCATCTTATGCTATAGGTATTTAAATATTTGCCTTAGTCCTGTTAGTAGATTATAAATTCACTGACAGCACAGCCTTTACCTCATTAACCTTTATATCCTTTGCCAGTTTTAGAATAGTGTCTCCTTTATACTTACAGTAGATAGTAAATACTTGAAGTATGACTGAATGGCAAATCTTTTAAACAGAGCCCCAAGTTAGGAAGTAAAAAGCAAAGTGGTGCTTTCTGTTCTACCCTTTTACTTCTCTAAGTGCCTTGAATATTTAAAAACTGTCACAAAGTGACTATCCCACTGGATATATAATTAATCACACTCTTTTTTATAGACCTATAGAATAAATATTTTATTTTGTTTTAAATTTATTTTTAATTGACAAAAATTATACATATTTATATAGTTATACATATTTATATTATATATTTATATATTTATGTATTATATATTATCATATATTACATATATTTATATATTATATAATTATTATATATTATATATTTATATATTTTATATTTATATACATTCATATAGTATACAACATGATGCTTTGAAATATGTATACATTGTGGAATGGCTAAATTGAACAAATTAACATACTTGGATGCTAATGGTTTAATATTGGTGCCTGGCCCATGCAAACTATTTGCATGTTAACATAAGGGCCTTTGGATATATAATAAATTTACTGAAAGGAGTGTCAAAAGGAGGAATATTTTAATTCTCTGGCACATTAGCAAGTAGAGATGTGTGTGTGTGTGTGTATGTATGTGTGTTTTCAACAAATGTTTATTGATACCTTTTATGTGCCAAGAGGCTTCTTTCCACTCATGACCCATAGTTAGCTACTTCACCAATAAAGAAGGGTTACCTTGGTCCCGTAAATATGAGAAAAAGAGTATTTGTCAGTTTCTCTACAAAAGAATAAAATGAATGAAATAGACAATAGCTGCTCTTTTGAGCAAAAGGAACAACTAAATAGTATCATTAACACATTCAGTTCTGTTATATCCTTACCACATGCAAGATGATTAGGTGTCCCTATAAGATTCCATTTAACAAAAGATTATAGCTAAAATAATTTTGAAAACCACTATCTACCTAGCATCACTTGAGGTCAGGAGTTTAAGACCAGCCTGAACAAGAGTGAGACCCCATCTCTACTAAAAACAGAAAAAATTAGCAGGGCATGGTGGCACGTGCCTGTAGTCCCAGCTACTTGGGAGGCTGAGGCAGAAGGATTGCTTGATCCCAGGAGTTTGAGGTTGCTGTGAGCTAGGCCAATGCCATGGCACTCTAGCCTGGGTGACAAAGCAAGACTCTGTCTAAAAAAAAAAAAAAAAGAAAAGAAAACCACTCTCTAGGTGATCCAGTGCTCCCATTTTCAAATCAAAAGTGGACAAACAATGCTTTCCATGGATAATACCAAGGACATACCCAGGGAGGTACTAGTAACTAAAGGCTCAGGCTAAGAATGTACAGCATTCAAACATACAGCTCAGGGTCTCTCATGGAGGCCTCCCAAGGGCTGGTGTGGGGCAGCCCATTTTTAGAAGTCATACATTTCCAAAAGAAATCTGGTAATCAAACAGTTTTATTTGCTTTTTGTTTGTGTCTATTTTTAAAAGAAATACAATTTCAACTATTTTCTGATGTTGACATCAGTGTTTTACAAGGAGCTTCAAAATGAAAGCTTCAAAAAATTTAAGAATAGTTGTCTCTGACTTCTCTTATTTTGTAAGTTACAAACCTAAAGCACTTCTTACTGTTTTGGGCCACTAGAAAACTAAATCAGCAGGAAAAAGGATAAAAACTATTCTCTTTCACACCCCAACCCTCTTCTTGATTCTGAGTCCAGCATAGAAGTCTGATTGAAGAGAAAAAAATTGAGAAAAAATCATAAACTTTTGCCTTTTGAAGGCCAGATGAGTTATTATCTAGCAGCCAGAAGCCCATAAAATCCATGTAGGCAGAAATAGGAAAGGAAGGAACAGGAAATTTTTAAAAAGGTAAGAAGGTTATAATGAAAAAGTTTTATTTTTGGATAGAGAAGATAGTTTCCTATAAAGCAAAAACTATGTCCTGGCCACAAATATATTCTGATAGCTACCTTACATATGAACACCAAAGGTCACAAAGAGAATGTGTGAGAACATTAGCTTCATTAAAGTCATCCATACTACAAAACATGGCTGGGCACGGTGGCTCACACCTGTAATCCTAGCACTCTGGGAAGCCGAGGTGGGCAGATTGTTTGAGCTCAGGAGTTCGAGACCAGCCTGAGCAAGAGTGAGATCCCATCTCTACTAAAAATAGAAAGAAATTAGCTGGACAACTAAAAATATATAGAAAAAATTAGCCGGGCATGGTGGCACATGCCTGTAGTCCCAGCTACCCGGGAGGCTGAGGCAGGAGGATTGCTTGAGCCCAGGAGTTTGAGGTTGCTGTGAGCTAGGCTGACGCCATGGCACTCTAGCCCGGGCAACAGAGTGAGACTCTGTCTCAAAAAAAAAAAAAAAAAAGAAAAGAAAAGAAATATCTCTAAATTCCTTTCCATTCCTGACACTGCTTACACTCTTTTATTTTGCTTTATCTTGATGGCATTATCCATTAGTCTATTTACAAAATATTACTTATTTAAATAGCTTGCTCTTATAGAATGAACACTTTATTATCAATACATTTCAAGAAAAGAAGTAAAAGTTCTAAGAACATGTTCAGAGACAGTGAAAGAATTTTTTTTTAATTGTAAGAACAAAACCATCGTACTTAGGGTGTTACAGATGTTTGAATTTGTTATGACAGTCCAACTTGTATCAGAACCTACGGCACCTTATCAAACCTCACACTCTTCCGTTTCTCCCACTGACTAACCATTTTGTTCCAACCAACCTGATCTGTTGAAACTCTACATCCTGCCTTATTTTCTTTTTGCCACAGGACATTTGCTAATGTCATTTTCTCCACCAGGCTGACCTCTGGTCCTTGGTCCCTGCCCATTACTTCTCTTGCTCCAAGAAACTTAACCTGGCAAGCGCCCTGTAATCTACCATTCATTCATTCAACTCCTGTTTACTGAGCACTTAGTAGTGCCAGGCCCTCCTTCTGTTTTTCTTATGAATTTCTGCATGCAACCTTAAGTCATAAATTGTGTACATTCTGCTTTGTGTTTGTTAGTTTGTGTATATATGCATATTTTTTCCAACTTGATTTTTTTAGGTGCCTTTCGTTAATTTTTTGATTTTTTGTAAGGTGCTCTGTGTTCATTAAGGTTATTGAATGAATGAATGAAATAACATGAAACTAGTTTAACTTGGAGGAATTTGAGGGATATACTTAACTAGAATTTAAAAGTCATTCTAAGTCCAGCTTTGAGAGTTACACTGTAGAGGATTCAAATGAGTGGCCTATCTCTGCACTGTGCAGTCTCCCTCTAAGTATTTTTGGTTGGAATTACTCATTTTTGACCCTCATTTATTCACTGTGTACAGTATTTCTTTTCTATACAAGCTGGCCCAAAGACTGACACATGTTAAGAAATGTCATGTAATTATTACAATGAATTAATGTGTATTACGTTTAGCCTCTGCAATAAGAGTAGAAGTTCCTTCAAGGCAGGGAGACCCAATATTTGAATCCTTTTTACACACAGACTTTATTTTTTTATTTTTATTTTTTTTGAGACAGGGTCTCACTCTTTTGCCCGGGCTAGAGTGCCGTGGCGTCAGCCTAGCTCACAGCAACCTCAAACTCCTGGGCTCAAGCAATCCTCCTGCCTCAGCCTCCGAAGTAGCTGGGACTACAGGCATGCGCCACCATGCCCGGCTAATTTTTTCTGTACATTTTTAAGTGTCCAATTAATTTCTTTCTATTTTTAGTAGAGACGGGGTCTCGTTCTTGCTCAGGCTGGTCTTGAACTCCTGACCTTGAGTGGATCCGCCCGCCTCGGCCTCCCAAAGTGCTAGGATTACAGGCGTGAGCCACCGCGCCCAGCCTACACACAGACTTTAGAATTTAAACAATTGTGAGTTTACAGTGGGTACTTAATAAATACTTCTTGAGTGGATAAATAAATTGCAAAGAAATATACTTTTCCCTTAGAAGAAAGAGCCCTCTTTCCCTAAGTTAGTATTTCTCATTGTAGTAGCAGTGGGCCCCAACCAGGGACGGGTTTCATGGAAGACAATTTTTCCATGTATGGGGTTGGGGGGCCATGGCAGAGCTCTGCAGCCCAGTGCCTAACAGGCTGGTGGGTGGGGGGTTGGTTAGGGACCACAGTGGTACAGGACCTCCTATAACAGAATCACTTGAGATGCTTGTTAAAAATAAAGATTCTTCAAAAACAAGACAAAAGTAAACAAAATATAGATTCGTCAGTTACACTACAGACCTACTAAAATCAGAACGGGGAGACAGGTTTGGCGTATGGACCAGAAATATGTACTTTTACCAAGTACCTCAGATGATTCTGATGCTTTCTTAAGTTTGAGCAACATTGCCCTAAGTATAAGGTGGAACTATAAATAAGGCTCATTGGGCTGGGCACGGTAGGTGGCTCATGCCTGTAATCCCAGCATTTTGGGAGGCCGAGACAGGAGGATTTCGTGAGGCCAGGAGTTCAAGACCACCCTAGGCAACACAGCAAGACCTCTGCCCATCTACAAAAAAATAGCTGGGTGTGGGGGTGCACGCCCCTAGTCCTAGCTGCTGGGAGGCTGAGGAAGGAGGTATGACTTGAGCCCAGGAGTTTGAGGATGCAGTGAGCTATGACATGCCAATATACTCCAGCCTGAGCGACGCAGTGAGACCCTGTCTCTGGAAAAAAAAAAAAAAGGAAGGTTCATGAAGGTAGCTGCTCAGCAGTTAAGAGTGTGGACACTGGACTAGACTTCCTGGGTTCATCAAACTGTATGCTCTGGTCATGCTATTTAACCTCTAATCTCCCTGTACCTCAGTTTCTTCATCTACAAAATGGGAAAAACAGTATAACTACCTCATAAAGTTGTGAGTATTAAATGAGTGAATATATGTGAGATGCTTGGAACAGAGCCTGACACAGGGTAAGAACTATGTGTATGTTTGCAATTATCCAAATTTTAAGTATCCACTTTCCAACAAAATAGTACATTTCTTTTTTTTTCCCCCTAGGAGCTGGTTGTTTGAAAAACAGTACATTCCTTTATAAAGCCTATCTTACTGTAGAAAACCCAGGGAGGTGAGGTGGCTGACACCTGTAATCCTAGCACTCTCGGAGGCCGAGGCAGGAGGATCCCTTGAGGTCAGGAATTCCAGACAAGCCTGAACAACATAGCAAGACCCTGTCTCTACTAAAACTAGAAAAATTAGCCCCAGGTCTTGTGCTATGAGCCTGTAGTCCCAGCTACTCAGGAGGCTGAGCCAGGAGGGTCCTTTGAGCCCAGGAGTTTGAGGTTGCAGTAGTGAGCTACGATGGTGCTATAACACTCTACCCAGGGCAACAGAGCAAGCCTCTGTCTCAAAACAAAACAAAACCCCGAATCCATTGAGTTTTTCCTTTCTTCTTTTCTGTTTTAGAAAAGTAGGCACTTCATCATAAGGAATATTTTTGACTTTAAAAAGAAAAAAGAAAAGTGACACTTCATACCAGTGTACCACCTTACTGCAGGGTAAAACCGCACAAAGCGAGATCATTATCACATGCTTATGAGCCAGAGGATCAGTACTCAGTCTTTTGTGCAGCTTCCCCATAATTAAAATCACATAAAAAGGGCAGGGATTCCAATGAGTATAACATGTTTTCTCACTTATCAGAAAGTTTGTGAGTAGCTACAAAGGATAACAAAACACAAAGCCTGTTGTAGCAACAACCCTTTGGCCAAGTCATGTCCTGTCTCAAGTCTCACTGTTGACTCCAGGGCCTTTTCTTCCTTCCTACTCCTGTCTCCAAGAGGTTTGCTAACTTCTGATAGATGGAAAACATTCCCAAGGCGAAACTAGACAGCTTATAACTTTCATCTCCCGGCCCTTATAGGGTGAGATGAGCTTTGGCAACTGATGGCTTGAGGATGGATCGTTGAGAGCAGGTGGACCTGGGAAGTCAACACAGTTTTTCTAGACTGAGCTTCTTGGGTTTTTGGTTTTTTGTTTTTTTTTTTGAGACAGAGTCTCACTCCTGCCTGGGCTAGAATGCCATGGCATCAGCCTAGCTCACAGCAACCTCAAACTCCTGGGCTCAAGTGATCCTCCTGCCTCAGCCTCCTGAGTAGCTGGGACTCCAGCAATTGTTCCCTATCTAGTACCAGTGTTCTTGGATTTGGAGAGTGAGCTCCATCCTAAACACCCTGCATTACATATGATTTCTCTACTTTACCCAGCACAGAAAGACAAAACAGTCATCCATCATTTATGCAGTTATCTAGTCTCGTTACATTCTGCCTTTTCTCCCACTACCATGGGGCAGAAGTCTATCATGTTCTCAGAAAGGCTCTTAGGAGGTGTCCTGGAGTTGAATCGCTTTGGCCTTTGCGTGGGGTGCGACACACTAGTGGGCTGGGGCTTGTGTGTTTGCCTGTACTGCTGCTTCATCGCGGTCAACCGACAGGCCGAGTTGCTCTGATGACGTTCCTAAAGTCGCCTGGTACAAACCCAGCAAAGCAGTCCCTTTTCCCTTGGCCAAGATTGCGATGTCTGTCTCAGACCTGGAGAGTTTTCTTGGTGAGCCAAGGATAGGGTGTCCTGCGCTGGACAGGCTTTGGTGATAGTCACAAATCTACCGCAGTGCCCTGTGTTGGGAACAAGGGGGGGCCGAAAAGTTAAAGGTGTTTGGCCACTTGAGGGGAGCGAGGCCACAGCTCTTCAAGAAGCAAAGGGCTTGGTGCTTTGAGGTCAGCGCTGGTACAATTGAAGGATGCCCGCCTCATGCAGGTCCTTCCACAGGGCAGCTTCCAGGAGCAGGTCATGGTTTGCATAGAATATCAATGGCTTCTTTTCTCGTTCGAAATAGTGGTCAGAAAATTTCTGGTAGTTGCTTGTGATGAATCCGTAGGCACTGACCTGGACAAGGGTAGTCACTGAGTTAGTATTTACTGAGCTCCTATTATGTGTAGACAGACTGAAGTGACATGAATTCACAAAGGTGTGTTCCCCCTGCTGGGGTGTCCGGGTGGAGATGCAGATGTGTTTGAAAGGGCTTATCCCCATTTAACACATGGGAAACAGGCTCGGGGGGTAGCTAAACAGGAGCGGGTTTGGAACTCAAGGCAAGAGCCCATCACTGCAGTCCAGAGACTCCTGCATTATCATAGGGAAGAGGTGCGGGCCAGGGGCATGGCGTGGCATTTGGCCCCGAGCTCTCGGACTGGCTTTGGCATATGCCTCTCCTTGACAGCTGCTTCTCAACCTCTGCCTCTTTGAACGTCCATATGGGCAGCATCCCATTGGGAATGTCTCATACGGTGATTTCAGAATTTCTGTATGTTTTTGTGTGTGGGAGGCTAAACCTCCTGCCCCACCCCTATAAAAGGATGTCCCTAGTTCTGTTGAGAAGATTGTGCTTTCACGAGGGCAGGTTGATAATTTGCGCCTTAAATACCATATTAAGTAGCCGCCTTGGGGAAGATGGAGAAGGAAGCAGGTGGTGGTGGGAGCCAAGGCAAGGCCAGCCCAGGACCTGCCTTTCAGTGACTGGATGGCAGGCGTGGAAGTGAGTGGCAGTGGCACTCCTGCAGCCGGGGACCTCCCCTGCAAATAGGCCAAGAGTCCCAGGTCTGAGGGTGGCAGGCCTCAGGTAAGGGATAGCAAGTTTTATATTGGGTTCTGTTCACACCTGTGCTCTGCAGCCATGGCCTCCTGAAAGAGAAGCCCTCTTACCTGGTCACAGGTATGCAAAGCTGTCAGCAGCATGAGGGCCCCAGTACTAGGCATATATAGGTCTCCAAAATTTGTGTTAATCAACTTTGATTTTAAAAACCTGGAAGAAAAAAGAGGTTAAAATTCGAGAAAGATCACACTTGACAACTACCCACTCAGACAGATTAGAAAACTTCAAAAACTCTGGCCCTTCCACCTCAATCAAGTCCCTGTTTGGGGAAAAAGTCAAGTGAACCCCTAAATGCAACAATCTTAGGTTGAAATAAAACATCTTAGGTGAAGGTGGGTGGTGGTGAGAAAGAGGAGCCACAGGTGAAATCCTTCTCCCTCTCTCTGTCCCACTCTGTAACACCCTGTGTTCACCCCTCCACACACACACACACACACACACACACACAGTAACCGCACTGCCTAGGGCATAGGTGGCCTGCTTGTTTAGTCTGAGACTTGAGTTTCTCTCCACCCCACACCTTGACCAAGCAGGAATCAGCGTGAGGGATAGGGAGCTCAGGTGCTGTGGCTGGACTCACTGGTGTGATGGGGTGCACCCACACATGCACACGGTCCAAAGATGAGGCTGCAGTGTGGTGACCATGGGCTCTGACTTGTGCTAGGGCTTCAGTTGGCCTCCCCAGATGCACTTGCTGCCCTTGGCCCCCTGCTCCCTGTTCTGGGGTGCTGGCCTCTGTGGTCTGCAGGGATTCTCAACCAAGGCATGATTGACATTTGGGGCCAGATAGTTCTCTATTGCAGGGGCTGCCCTGTGCATTATAGGATGTTCAGCAGCATCTCTGGCCTCTACCTACTAGTGGCACTCACTGCCACTCAACCTTGTGACAACCAAAAATATCTCCAGACAGGACTATAATGCACGCCTCCCAGCCCTGCTCCTGCTCCCAGCATTAAGAATCGCTGGTAGGAGGGGGGAAGGAGGGAAGTGAGGTCAGGCTGTTTGTTCCCCAGGCTCCTCCCTGCCAGTTGCCTTGGGCTGGCTGTGTTTGGGCTTAAAAGTGATGACAGCTCTGTTTCTATGGCCCCACGACTGCCGTACACCTATGGCTCCCCAGACCCAGCCTATGCTCTTGTGAACAGTCCCTCGTAAAGAAACCTCCTTGAGTTATCCTGAGTTTCCCATCCATTTCCTGTTGAACCTGACCGATATAACACCACCTCCGTCAAGGTGTTAAATCAAATAGTAAATGAAAACAAAGTGCTCTGCTCAAAGCGCTCAGCGCGGGCGAGCCCTGATTATTGGGCAGTGCAGGGGCTCTCGGGGCACGGCAAGCACGTGGGGCAGGTGTGCAAGAGGGGGAAGATGGGGAAGCTGTTCTTGCCGGCACCCCCCTTCCATACCTCTCTGTCAGGTAGCTGATGAAGTCCGGATGTAGCAGCTTGAATTTACTGGCAGAGGCTTCTGGTCCGAAATAGGTGTGAGGCCTAGGACCCACGATAGAAGTGGACAGAGCGCCCGGACCCGTCGTATTGCAAGTGGGAGAGGGAGGGGAGGGGCAAGGGCCTGGGGCGCCTGCGGTAGGGGCGGGGTTGGGAGTAGAAGCGGGAGAAGGGTGTGTAGAAGGTGGCCGGCAGCACGGTGGGGACCACGTGTGGCTTCCCGCCCACCAGGACGTCGATGGGTGGGGAGTAGGAGAGCGAGGAGGGGGGTGTGAACAGCGAGGGAGGGGTCGGGTAGGAGCAGTTAATTTGAGGCTGGTGGGGGGGCGGGGGCAGGAGAGGTAAGTAGAGCGACTTGGGAGGGGGTGGGCGCTCCGGGGCGGGGCAGGGAAAGGGACAGGGAAAGCAGTGGTTCTGGGGGAGTGGTGAGGTAGGGGGCTGGAAAAAGGGAGGCTCCTTCAGAAAGCGGGGCACATAGGGGGTGATGTAGGACGGGATGGGCCGCATGGGCCCGATGTAGGAGGCTGAGGTGGCAGGGCTTTGGAAGACGGACCTGGCCATGGGCATAGCAGGGGTTAGGGAAGGGTTTCGGGAGAGGGATTTAAAACCGGACTGGGAGGGAGATTTGGAGGCTGGGGGAGTGGGGTTTTGGGAAGACCCTCGGGGTACATGCTGGACATGAGGACTGGGGGTCAGGGAGGAAGCCCGGGAAGAGGGCTGTGAGCCACTCGGGGTCGGAGGGTGCGAGGGGGGGCGGGAGGAGCCCCGAGGTGGGGAAGGGGAAGGGGCTGAGCCTCCTGAGCTAGAGTAGGGCTGCTGACCAGGAGGGGTGACAACATTGTTGGAGCGGGACTGGGAGGGGGACTGGGTAGGGGACGGAATGGGGGTGTGGGAGGGGGAGTTCATTGGTGTTGGGGAGGCTTATGTCCACCCGATGTCCCTGGGGCAGCCCCCCCAAGGCCCAGTCCCGCCGTGTCACAAAGCCCAGGTCATGACCTGCAGCAGCACCAGAGCTATTGTTGGGTAATCACCAGGGCGGGGGAGGGGTGGGGGGCAGGGCAGGGCTGGCTTTCGAGGACTTAACCAGTAAGGACCACCTCGAGAGCTGCTCTCTGGGGGGTGGGTGAGATGTGCCGAGAGCACCAGGATAAGTGGCATCTGGGCTGCTGCAGAGGCATAAATTTCTATGGACCTGATCTCAGGGACAAGAAATTGTCTCACAACCACAGGGAGAAGGTTCAGATGAGGGTCAGGACATGGTTCAAAAGAGCTGGACCCACGCCTGCCACGCAGGAAGGTGGGAGAGAGAAGACAAAGTGCCCTTTGTTCCCTCCCCTCCAGACACTGGGCCTATGGGCCCTGCTGTCCCGTTTCCTGGGCATGGCTCTGGGAAGGTTTCCCCAGGAGGAACAGGGTGGACTGGCCCCTACCCTTGGTTTCTAGAACAGTGAGCTCGGCAGGACAGCAGACCTGCAAGCCTGCACCCTCGGGCAGGGGCGGCTGGGCCGGCTATGGAGATAGCGGCCTGCAGCCGAGGAGCGGCCTGCTGGCTCCATTCAGAAAAACTGCCCCTCCGGCTTCCAGCCACCACATCAGGAGGGTTACGGGGGACCAGTACGGTCACCTGGGCTTTTCTGGGGGTAGATAAAAAGTGTATAATTCCCCAAGGCTGAATTATGTTGAATAATTGGAGATTATTGAATACTTGGGATTTTCTTGCTGCTCTTCCCCCAAAACGGGCCAAGGGGAGACAGCTGCGGCATCACCCACCCTACGTAACAACGCGCCACCACCTGGCTGCTCACCTGTCCCCTTTATCATGGCCCTCGGGGACGGGCACACCCAGGATGGCCGATCTCAGCATCATGTAGTCGCGGAGGTCTGAGGGGATGAAGATGTAGCGCAGGTCCTGTCAGAACAGGGACAAGCCCAGAGGGCCACGAGGCCACGGTAAGCTGCTCAGCGTGGACACCTGTCCACCCCATTTTGGGTAAGCTGACTGGAGAATTTCTCTTACGCACTTTCAACGTCCGCTCTGAGGCACTGTGGCGGTTTCGATATGTGTTCACAACTTCTTGGATATTTCTCCCTGCCAGAGATGAAGCCTAATGGCCATCCCCTTGACTATGGGCTGGACTGAGTGACTAACGCGTAGGATTTTTCTAATAAACAGTAAGTGCATAGCCAGACGGGGTGACATGCCTGTAGTCCCAGCTACGTGGGAGGCTGAGGCAGGAGGATTGCTTGAGCTTAGGAGTCTGAGATTGCTGTGAGCTAGGCTGATGCCTCTGCATTCTAGCTGGGGTGACACAGTGAGACTCTGTCTTAAAAACAAACAAAAAAAGAAAGTGGAAAGCGATGATGTGGGACTTTGGAGACTAGGTCATAAAAGGTGCTGCGGCTTCCTTGCTCTCTTGGCTCACTCACTTCAGGTGAAGTTAACTGCCATGTTGTGACGACACTTGAGTGGCCCATGGAGGGGGCCAGGTGGCAAGGGCTGTGAGTGTGCCATCTTGACGCTGGCACCAGTCAAGTCTTCAGATGACCGCAGCCCACCACCTGGAGACTCTGAGCCAAAACCACTCTACTAAGCTGCTCTCAAATTTCCTGACCTATTGAAACTGTAAGATAATAAATGTTGTTCAAAGCCACCAAGTTTTGGAGTCACTTGTTAACGGCAATAGATAACCCATACAGGTATTGTGGCCACCTCTTCATTTTGTTCTACCAGGAACTAAGAGAGGTTCTTCTTGTGAGGACTGTGTGTACACACTAATTCCCTGGTCAGAGGAAGATTCTAGAAACCCAGCTCAGCCTTATCCAACACCACAGAACGCCTTTTCCTGGGATCTCCCTAACCCTGTATGTCACACCCAGAGCACTTGACGGGGGACACGTGAAATTATGGCAACAGGGTGTGATTGGAAGAACCTAAAGGCCAGTCCAGAAGGACTCAGATGCTGGCTCCCCAAGTCACCAGCTGTCACCGGGGGCACGTCCCTCAATCTCTTTGACCCTCAGTTTCCTACACGAGGCTGTTGGAAAGAACTGGAGAGGTCACACACCGTTCCTTGGGTGTGCAGTGTGAGGAAATGGAAACAGACCCTAGCACTGGGGTCAAAGGGGCCTGGATTTTGATGATCCTAGCCGGGTGACCTTGGACATGTTCCCAAACCTCTCGGCATCTCAGCTCTGCCACCTGGACCTGGGCACAATGGTCCCATTCGGGGCTGCTGTGATCGACCGTGTCTATGCCCTGTATGATGCTGGGAGCAGAGGAGGTAATAACCCCCTTGCCCTGTGCACAGCGACTTCTGGCTGATCTCCCCAGGGGATGTGAGCTCTGGAGTGTATAGTTGGTAGCGGAATCCTGGCTCTGTCACCAACGTGCTGAATAAAAGGGCACCGAGCTTCAGTCACCAGTAAAGTGGTATCTGTCAAGTGCCTGGCACCCCACAAGCACTCAGTGAACATTAGCCATTCACACGCCATGCTCCAGAGGTGTCCCGTGCCACCTGCATCAATGGCGAGTCCCTGACTTGATCCTCCTTCACCCCAGTGGTGCCATCTTGTGCAGCCAAAATCCTGGCACAACCTCTCTCCATCCACTGCACCGGGGTTTGTGAACCCTGTGGCCCACCCCACAGTCACCGTCAACCACAGCCCACCGGGGGCCTCACCTGTCCTTGCGGCACAGAGGTGAAGCCGAGCTTCCAGTAGGAGAGGAGGGAGTTCTTCATCGTGTTCACCGTGAAACCATAGAAAGAAGTCTTGGTGCCCACGTCGCGCTCGAAGCCTTTGATCACGGCGCCATTGAGCCTGTGTGCGTCAGCACAGAGACCCATCAGCCTCTTCGTGGTTACAACATGCTATCTTGCTTCCATCTCCACGGTCCTGCCTTCCTGTCCCCATGAATTTGGATGGACACTCCCTCTGCCCACAGCAGCCTGACCCCCACTCCTCCAGACAACACCCTGTGAATAGGTAAATCTGGCCCTGGTGGCTCCTTCCTCCTGCATCTGCTTGCACATGGGCACCCACACTCTGTCTTCAGGGCCAATTGTTTGCACACGCTTTCATCCATGCCTGCGTGCCCATCGTGACGGCTGAGCTGCCTAAGGCCACTAAGGCCACACCTGCCTTGACTCCCTGTCCCCAGGGAAGATGCTCCCCCAGGGCTGGCTGGTCCCTGCCCCTCGTACCTGAACACGTAGTCATGGGCATCGATGTTCGCACCCTGGCGGGACCCGTTGAGAATGCCTCCATTACCCACCACAGCACACCGGATGCAGCCTGGCAGCGGCTCCCTGGACGTGGCAAACAGCTCTGCGCTTTCTGAGCCATTCAGAAGGCTCAGGGTGGAGGTGATGACTGTGGAGGGGAGCGGGGGCGGCCGTGAGGGGACAGGCCCCTGGGGCCTCTGGGGCCTGCCCCAGGCCTGAGCCCAGCCCCTCCTAAGAAGCACAGGGGGTGGGAGGAGAAGGAAATGGCGGAGTGGGAGGGGACTGGGAGGAGGACGGTGAGGGAGGGGGACTTGGTGGCCTTCACTTTCCTAAGAACTCCAATAACTCGTCCTCTCAAGACCGGGTATTTTCCAAAAAAAGAATCCGAGGGCTGGGTGGGTAGAGTGGAGGGTGGGAGTGAGGGGAACAGATTGGTGTAACATGGAGAGGGTCTGGGCCCGGACTGTGGTGGTTCCTGCAGCAGCAACCGTGAGGCTGTTTGAGGCCCCAGGGCCTTTGTCCTCAGCCACCAGTGGACACTGGAGCTTTTCACGCCAGGGAGGTCCCAGGATGGCGAGAGCCACCGGGTAGGGCCAGCCCCAGCCCTGTCACAGACCCCTAGGTGCCTGGACAGAGGAGGGAGATGAGGCAGGAGCCACACAGCTGGGGGCTCTGGGAGGAGAGGGGCACACAAGGAGGACCAGCCTCCCCTAGGGCCAAGAGCCGGAAGCTGAGGCAGAAGGCGGGACAGGAGGCAGCGTGTGGCTGGTTACCTTGGCGAGGGAGCCCCTGCCAGCCGTAGGGGGCTTTGTGCTGGCTCAGGCTGTCCCAGAGCTCTGGGGTGAAGAGGCCCCCCCACAGCAGCACTGGAGAGGAGAAATCAAACAGCCTCCGGAAGCGGCGGTGCCGCTGAACGGCCAGGTGAAGTGGGTGTCGGCAGGGCCGGCTCTGTGGGTGGGAAGATGACAGGGCTGAGCCCTGCGAAGAGGGGGCTTGGGTGGAGGGGAGCCTCCTTAGGAGCCCGCAGACCCCACAGCAGGATTGGGAGAGGAGACTTGCCCTTCCCCTCCAGCTGGGACCATCCCTGGATCTGCGGGCTGAGCTGGCTGGTGGGGGTCAGAGAACTTTCTGGACTTAGCCTGCCCAGCCCTCGGTTTCCTGTATGCCAGTATGACTCTGGCCTCATACTTCTTCACCTCACACCTGGGCAAGCTTTGGGGCATTTTCCACTGAATGGGTATGACCTGCCTGCCCCTTTGGTGCAGGAGTTCCAGCCTGGGATTGGAGATTCGCCAGCCCGGATCCAAATCCTAGAGCTTTTTTTTTTTTTTTTTTGAGCCAGAGACTCGCTCTGTCACCCAGGCTAGAGTGCCGTGGCGTCAGCCTAGCTCACAGCAACCTCAAACTCTTGTGCTCAAGCAATCCTCTTGCCTCAATCTCCCAAGTAGCTGGGACTACAGGCATGCACCACCACACCTGGCTAATTTTTACTATTTTTAGTAGAGCTGGTGTCTTGCTCTTGCTCAGGCTGGTCTCGAACTCCTGAGCTCAAATGATCCTCCCACCTCAGCCTCCCAGA